>JAQGAF010005962.1:0-11075 GCA_034687865.1 Kryphioiulus occultus | reverse complement strand
ACGAAGTAAATCGCGAATAAAAAACTTCTCTGCAAATATAGACAATATTTCTATCAATCTGATACTAAAGTACGTACTGCTGAATAACTGGTAAGAAAATTTTTAATTTTTTTGTGTGTTTTAAAAAACATAGTATAAAGGAAAATTTTTTGCTGTGAGAATCTAACTTTCCCCTGCCCCGGGCTATCTGTCTTCACCTTAAACCATTTGTAACGTAAAAATGAACAATCAAGTGTTCATTTTCAGGTTAGAAATTGAAATGAGCGTTGATTTTCACGTAACACATTTTATTAATTAATATGGCAATTTCATACCACAACTAAATGCAATGAACCCCAGTCCCTACACAATGGTGTGTTTCGGCTGACCACCTACTAAAATTCGGAAGCCGTTAATTTATTACACCAAATGCAAATAACCTTGATAAGTTTGTTGTAATCCTGTCTGTTTTATACAGTGAGGGAATTGCCTGGATCTCTAGAATATCTTCAATATGACAATAGCTAGGTGACATCTGTTTTCACAGTTGCCTGGAAAGTGACTTGAGGATACCAGGAAGCATATTGCACGTGAAACTGTTCGTCACTTCCTCAGTGCATGCGAATAAAAGTTACGTCGTAACATTAGTGTAATTTGTGCATATACATGTACTTTGTATCATCAATCGTAAAGTTACAGTTGGCAAGTTAATTTTGCACATTTATGCAACACTGCATTGCACAATTGTGTTGCAGGGAAGTTCGCTGCGTCTGATTGGCAAATATTTACCGAACCTTCATACACAATTAATATTCACGATATGGCTAATTAATAAAAGGGACGTTTAGTTTGTGCTTGAATTATGGCATCAACGCAAATTGGTGAACTGGCAGGGTACACAATTAAGTTCAGAGAGCTTTCCGGCCATGCATTCATGTAATTACACACATTTCATGACGCTCTACAACTTTCTAATTAAACTTTTTGTCCTATCTTTAACAGTTAAAATGTTAGATTCGTAAGCACCAAGAACGTGATAGGCAACGTCAAGCACCATTAGATGCATGAAATCTTCACGTTTCCAAGTCTCTTTAACTGTGAAAGCACTGCACCACTGCAACACTGGACATAATTACATGCAAAAGGCCAATGGGAAAAATCTGGAATATTTACATAGCCAATTGAGAAAGCAAAATGATTCAAAGGGCCATCCATAAAGGGCGTCCAGAAATGTTCATGGTTTTTAGACCCCTCCCCCTCTCCGCAGCTGTCCAATTTTATTATTTAGGAACGTCGTAGGAAAAATTTTTTAAAACTAAAATCAGCAGACCATGAATTTTAGGTGTGTTTTAGTGGTGTCTCTACATCAAATATGAAGAAATGATAATGATAATGAAAACGCCATAGGCGAAATTTTTATAAAAAGTACATGTATATCAGAAATACAACTTTTCTAATCTGGAAGAGCGGACTGTCCAGACGTCCATTTTCCTTGAACCCCAATCTGGCAGTGTCCGGTTTTCGAATACCCCAACCACAACCCTCCCCCTTGCCAGGACGTCCATTATGGATGGCTCCAAATTCATCACAATTAAACTCACATTAAACAAATGTTTATGCAAAATGAACGAATTCCAAGCATGTAGTGCAGAAATAACTCAAAATGTAAAAAAAATTGCATGCACAAAACTTTAAGGTCACAACTTGTGATAGCTGATAAAATTTAGAAATCACACAAACAATCCACCAGCAGACTCTCACCCTGGCTAGTATAAACCTCAAAAGTATGGTTTAGCATGACAGACCTGCCCCCAAGATTTGACAATTGTCATTTTAGCACAACGCCCACTTGCAAATTGACGTACACGTATGTACATAAATCAATGGCCTGAAACCGGAAAAAACAATTCATATGAATAATTACATTTATATCCTGCTGTCCATCCCCATGCTGCCACCATGAGAAGCAGTAATTTGAAGAGTTGACCCTCGATGAACCAGAAAAGCGCTGGGTTGAAGTACAGCAAAGGTGAAAGTAAGAACATCCATACAGCATGTGTGGGAATGCAATACAAATTGTTGGCGACCACAAATATAAACCGCAGCACTGTTCTCACTACGTACACAACTCCACTGGTTTTCAGAGTCATAGTGAGTTTTGGGAGAAATAGCACTAGCAGACTGTGCAAACTTTTTTAACTGCAATAAATAGCGACTTTGCAGGATAGCTGTCATGAATTCATTACTCCACTGACAGCCTTTTGCACAACTCGAATTTTCGCAGCTAGCAGCATGCCTACAAAAGAAAAAAATTCACACAATTAGTGATACCGTTTTTAGATTACAGGATAAGGTATAGCGAATACAGATACAAAGGCTACATTATACAGAGGGGATACAGAAAAAGACTTCAACTTTTAAACCGTCTAGAAATTTAACCAGTCGACCAGACACAAAATCGTTTGAGGTGTCATTTTGAAGCAAAACACTTCAAGTTTCATGTGAATGTGCCAGTACAACGTTAATGTCATTGAGATCGAGAACAGGGTCCCACTTAAAATCTCAAGTCGATTTCCCTGACATTTCCTGACAACTTCTCAGCAATTTTCCTAACAACTTTTCAGCCATTTCCCTAACAACATTTCATCCATTTCCCTGACAACATTTCAGCCATTTCCCTGACAACATTTCAGCCATTTCCCTGACAACTTTGCAGCCATTTCCCTGACAACTTTGCAGCCATTTCCCTGACAACTTTGCAGCCATTTCCCTGACAACTTTTCAGCCATTTCCCTGACAACTTTGCAGCCATTTCCCTGACAACTTTTCAGCCATCTCCCTGACAACTTTTCAGCCATTACCCTGACATTTTACATGAGATTTTAAACAAACAAAGAAAAATGACAGAGTCTATCCCAATTTTATGTAACAGATGATGCCCAAATTAATTGGCTGATGCAAACTATATCAGTTGCCCAGATATTCTCACGAATTTTCACGATTTCCCTGACATTTCCTGACACTTTCCAAAAAATAGGTCCCTGTGGGACCAAGTCCTATAATCAGCCCCCCTTGGAAAACCCACATGGACGCCCTTTTTGGGGGTACATGAAACACTTAAAGGTGTCTCACTACAGGAGTTTCATTGCAAATGTTACCATATTAACGATATTCGAGAGACCCAGACAATTTGGCCGTATACAGGGCGATTCCGAATACCACGATACCGAAAATGTACAGTATCGGACGGAGGTCAGCAAACATGTTATTTCGACTTACATAACTACCACTGGTGACACACTAATCATCCCACCTGAAATCAATTTCTCGTCAGCTGCAATCTAGTTAGATTGGTAGGTGCGGGCGGAACATGCACTCAAACTTTAATAAAATCCCATAAAAAATCGAGTGTTGTGAAATCAGGGGATCGAGATGGACATGTAATCGATGTTCGACATAGCCACGTAGCACCTGTGAAAGCAACTGGCGTTTGGTGCACGGAATTTGGAATAAAATTACTAGATAAGGCAAATTTGCTCTGTTTAGTTACAACATGACACCTCAACCGATTCTGCACATCTGAATGAAGCACAATTCATGCTTTCAAAGCTGTAAAGTCCTTTTTGTATCGCCCTGTGTACAAAAACACTTCAAAAATCAATAAACTTTGAATATTTTCAAAAATATCATGAATTAAAAAAATCTTAGCATCTAGTGGGGTTCCCAATATCAAGGCCCCAGAAGTGAACCGGCCCAGTACTGCAATTTCACTTTAGTCTCCTCTACAGCTCCCAAAATAGTATTATATTAAAGAAAAACAACATGTTTAGACGTTCAAACGTCTGCAAATCTTTGAGACTTAATTTTAGGATTTTATCTTTGATGCATGTAGACGGGCTTCATAAATTGGTTATCCAGATCGACATTGAACTTGTTTCCAAATGATAAAAATAATCGCATGACACATGAAACTTGATATTAATACAATCAGTGAATGCCGGTGTCAACGATTATCAGTCTTCGTTATTTGTATTTTGAGTCCTTCAACTCGGAGAACTGTTTCACTGGGTAATCAGCGCGAAGGTCGCTACATAAACTAGAATATTTCAGCAACTTGATAGGTGTCTACGAGATTTTAAGTTCCTGTTATACAGGGTGACTACAAATGTCTACAGTGGTTTCATGAATTTTTTGCGGCCGTATTGATGGAAATATAGCGATCGAGTTTAATTATAAACATGCAACTGTCAAAGTTTTTTTTTTTTTTGGAATTTTTCAGCGGGAAAATGTTTACGCCTTCTGCCGCTAGAGGGCGCTGAGTTGAAAGAGTAGCCCCCTAGTGGCGGAGAGCAGAAACATTTCACTACTGGAAAATTCCAAAAAAACATTTTGTAAGATGCTTGTTTGATATCATCAAACTCGATTGCTGGAAGAACCATTTCAATGTCATATTCCAGTAATGTCCGGAAAAACATCCCCAGACCATAACGCTGCCTTCACCATGCTTGACAGTCTTCTGGCAATAACGTGGATCTAAGCGTTTTCCTAGTGGCTGGCGCACATAACAATTTCCATCACTACCAATGATATTAAACTTGGACTCGTCACTAAATAACACTGTCACTAAATAACACTCGACCAACTCATCCATCAGACTGATCATTTCCGCTATCAGCGCCAGATCGTCCTCGAGGTACTGGAGATCATCTTGCAGACCGTCCAGTTACTGTAATCGCCCCTGAATGACTGTGTCCAGGTGTTATAGCTTCAGCTCCTGCTGGACAATGTTGGACAATGTTGGACAGCTATTTCCAGGTTGTCAATATGTATTTCCAACATCAAGACCTTCGTCTTGTGATTGGCATTAGATTCGCAATCCATATGGTTAGAGATAGTTCGCAAGTATACAGACTTCCCAGACATCTCCATGGAGAAGTCATGACGGGCGATATTGAGTTGGAGTCGGAAACAAGCACGAATATTCGATGGCGCCTTTAATTGGCGCTGTGTTCAGCTGGTATGGATCGTGGCAGATTTATGGAAATTAACAGTAAATTTTTTATACTAAAAAGTTTCTTGCAATAGATATTCCGGTTTTTGTGGTTTTTTGTGTGCGCCATATCGGTTCAACTGGTTGCTAAACTAACATTATTACTTACACGAAATTTAACACAAAATCATCAAAACACCTAATTTTTAATTTTTTTTTGCCAAAATGCTAACCTAAATCAACACGTGCCACGTTAGGGTTAAGTCCCAAACAACCATTTACACATTTTGGACATTATCACTAATTTTGTCACTAATTTTGCGTTTAATTGTGTTAAGAAGCTTGATCACTTAGCATATTCAACTTCAATTGTCACTAATGACAAAACATGAATTAACTGATATAAAACAACAACCTACGATAGTCCAAAACTAAACACAAACGAATTTAACTGGTTTTTGGTTATTATATTCCTACATACGTTTTATGTACATGATGACCATGTGATCCATTGCGTTATAACTGCATGTACGTCCACATGCAGACTTAATCATTAATTGTGAAGTTGCCTGTAGTGGCATTTAGTTCAAGGCACCCAAATCAAGTACCTTACGAGTATCATAGTCGCACATGTCATGTAAACAACAACTTTAGAGGACGTTGTTGTTGATTGTCGTTGATATAACCAGATCATTGTTGTACAGTGTAGTTTGCTCGTGTAATACCTTGTTCAGACAGGAAACGAAACTCGTTAGAAAACATAGTTCGCTTAACGAGTTTGAAAAATGGCGTTCCAAAAGTGGAGTTCAAACTGCGATCATGTTATTCACGGGACGTGCAGTCGAGACCTAGCTAAATCGCTTTTTCGCATCCGGAGACATTCATCCGATTTCAGCAAAATCCTGAAGCCTGTTTCAGAGGACGACCTCAGTCAGGTGACCTTATGTCGCTATTGGATCGTGGTGTGAAAACAAATTGAAATTTAGTCCCCTGACTGAATCATATACAACAAGGGTGCCATGGACACATTATGCAGATTGCCTTTTCGGGGCAAGGCCATGCGTGAAACTATGGGCGTAATGGTTATTTGTTACTAAGTGTCTTTATTAAAATTGTAGTTCATGGTTCCAAGGAAATTGCACTTTTCCTGTGAAATGCATTGTAAGCCCTGCACTCCAGATCAGTATGCATGACTTCACTTGACCTAAACTAACCTAGCTATGCAATTTCTTAGTCTACTGCCCCTAACCGCCAGACACTCACTGCCAGCTTAGAGCTAAATGAGAAGCCCACTTTCTCATTGTCTATGCAGGGCATATACCGAAGTATTCAGCTTCTTAATGTTGCACAATTTCCGTTCTTAATTTGTATGGATGATGAAAAATGTTTTGTGACTTTCGGTATGTGAAGGAGTTATCCCCCTTATGATTCCCCATATTTATTCATTCCAAAAAAAGTGGATATGAGAATTTTCGTCACGTTGCAATCCGAGTCGTAAAGTATGTGTTTGTAGTCTCGTTTTTTTCAGTGACATTTTTGCTGGCGTTTTTATTTTGGGATGGGCTAATTATAGTGCTATATTTTCAAGAGCTCTTAAGCGTAGCTCGCACATTTAGATAGGCTATCTCCAGAGTCCCTAATTTATTCACAGGCTAGTTTTGCATTTTTAATCGAGGCCAGTTTGGAAATCGAATGCGTTCCACCCTTGAAATGCAAATGAGCTCCATTAATTTCGTTTTTTTCCCTTGCCCTATGCAAGATTCGATCTTGTCGTTGGCATCCATTTGCTGGAGCACCGTTGGGCGTGCCCCGTTTAAGCTACTCGTTTTTTTCATGCACGATTTACTGGGCGCACACTGTGCCATCCTTCACCCACATACTTCATGCTAATTGGAACTTCTACATGTAGATGGTCTGGATCGTGACCATCTTGAGAATGCAAGTGCCCTTCAGGTGTTGCGGTTCTTCCAGGTTTGGCAAATATCTCAAATCATGAGATCCAAGTCGCCCGTAGGTCAAGGAAGCCAAATTGCATCGTTCACTTCTTGTTTTGGCAACATTGTATGATGACCGTGTTGTTCAAATGTTTTTGTAGCTGAAGAAAAGTCAAGTTCAACTGTCTTCAGAAACGATGGCATCCAAAATGATGAATGTGGTCAGAAAAAAACTGGATTGGTTCTCCCATTCTTTCTTCACTAAATTCTTGAAAAATGGTCTTTGTGGTGTGACCAACTGCTCAGAACTGTCCGGAAGTGTCATTTACTTCAATTTCTTTGCGTTTTACACATACATGTAGCTGTTGATCTGGCTCTGTAAGCAATGTTAGCTCTTGCCTGTGCGGGCACTGAAGGCACTGCCAGCTCTTGTCAGTGGATACCTGTCGGTACTGAGTTACTGAGAGTATTCGCACAGACCAGCACCTGCCAGACTAGACCCAGGCCGACCAGTCGCCAACGCGGCCATTCTAGGAAACTGATCAAAATTTCCTTGAACATGTCCCTGGCTCATCTCTGCCAATCATAAGAGCCTGAACTTCCGCCGAGTGACTGGTGGAATTTGATGACTGCCTGACCCTGGCACTTGGCCATCAAGTGCTCAACAAGGCCTAGCCATTTCCTGCCTGACTTGCAATATTTTGATTGTTTCCTGACTTTTCTAATTCTGGGATCCGTCGCTCCAACCGCTCCACATGTCCGAGTGGGATGGATGGGTTCCTAAAGATATAGTTTGGGCCCACCTTACCCTGTTGCCTCGATGACGATGTGGAATACAGGATTTTCCATGTGGATAAGGGTGGAGATCAAAGGTCGTCCCACCTCTTATAACTTGCTCTGCTCAGTCATCATGGATTGGTCTGGGGATGGCGCCATCTATTGACTTAAGTTGAATCTTCATTGCTAAGTTTCTGCTCCATATAGGGTATTCCCATTGCAGTACTGTCCTGTTATTTTATGTGGCATAAATATTTTGCTTTCATTGAAAAAAATCAGTTCTGCAGGTGTGAACGAGCATGTATTTCTGTCCAAGGACGCCTTCCTTCCGGTGGCCAGATGGTTCTGCTTCCGCCTAAAAATAGCTTTCTAGATTCGCAGCCACATTCTTATACCTCATATATCTTATATTCGTGAAATTCGCCCTTCGTTGCATTTTCGAAAAAATAATTACCAGTGTTTTTATTTGTTATGGGCCGTGCATAAACGACGTCCATAAAAAAAAATTCGAATCGGGTCATGAAATTTACATTAGTCGTATAATTCAGTATTAAAAATTGGATTAAAACATCATTTGTCATCCAGTTCTGCAAAAAATTTCGCCTATGACGAGTTTTTTGGTGGAGGATGTTTATAACAAAATTTCAACTGCCCCATATATATTATCAATTTAGGCATTGAAGTTTTTTTGAAGTCGTTAGTAATTGAAAAGTCACTGAATTTGCATTACCAAATCTTATAGACGCCCTGATTATATTTTCATTGTGTGGGAATGAAAATTGCTAAAGACTAACTGGTCCAAAGAGCACTGGTGGAAAACACTGTACAACTTGAAGTAGTGGGATGGGATAATAAAATGCCTGAGGTTTAATAAATGCCTGACGAACGTGTTTTTTGCGGTAAGGTCGACCTCGCCGCTAGACGAGCTTTAGGGTTCCTAATTCGTAGACAAATATAATTAGTGTGTAATTAATATAATTGGCGTAATTAAAAATTGTTATAATGCGGAAGATGCGAAATTCCGCGTGTTGGGTTTGATTTGTGCATCCGCTATTTGTTAGTTCACCTTGTCTTCGAGTCGTAATGAGACCGGATACGATGCCACATTCACCAATCACGATTTTGTGATGACTTGTTGGTAGGGTACATGGTTTATTAAATGGGCATTAACAGTACTTAAATCTTACAGTAAATATAAATGGTATAAATTAGTAAATCTGTATAAATAAACGGTAGTGTATTAACCAATAGTTAACTTGTTTTGGCTGCCCCTAACTGCAGGCAATCACTGCCAGCCTACGAGCCGTTAGGAGAAGCCCACTTTCGCATGGTATCTAAATGGGCTAGGCAGGGCAGCGACTGGGCAAATTCCGAAGTGCGACTAATTTTTTGCGTAAGATTTTTTAAAAATGGGCTACTGAATTTCTTTTGTCATAACGTTCTCAACGTGATTTTGAGTCAGAATTTCGATGTATTCATTTTTGTCTGGTCATTGATGAAATCATCTTCGATCTGATGATCAGTGACGCCCCACACGTACTGTCAATAACTTCAGTGCGTCATGCCTCTTTGTCAGTGCTTTTGCTTGTGATTTTGTCACACTGATTCTCGGAAATTCTGGCGTTAATTACTTTTAAGTAGTTCCTACGTTCCGTCCACACTCTCCTTATTTAGTGCTGCCTTCTCAGTTTCTTCTTCGACTCGACACCACTTAGTGACATTTTACTCATTCTCGCGTAGGATTTTTATATTTTCAGGCTGTCGCTTGTGTACGTGGGTGTATATTCATGCGCCTACGTGGTGTAGTATAGACTTACGGTGTACTGTGTAGTCAACGTTGGAGTAAAGAAGGTGTGGTGGGAACGAATAGTATTCATTCATGTTTTTCATTCATGAAAAAGGAAAGATTTCCGCCATTGCAACGATTGATATGTATTGTTTTTTTAAATAGGCCTACCCAGCTGCAAAGTTGTCTGAATAGGTTAAAGTTCATGAAATGTCATGCAGCATCTGGTAGTCCTTTATGTTATCCATCAAGGTTTACTAGAACTAATCGTGCTACGTAGACTCGATTGAGCTTCAATATGTTTAGGATGATTAAAGGGTGACAAATCATAACTTTGAAAGTGCCTTAGGCCCCAAAATGTGTTTTCAGCCTAATACAGTGTACGTAACGCGCCATTCTACACCTGCAGTAGTGTGTAAGAAATAATTGGGGACCCAACTGCAGGGTGACTGGCCGTCTGGAAAACCTGGAAAATTCTGGAAAATCTAAATGATCTGGAAAAGTGCAACAATATTATTAAGTATCAGAAAAGCAATAGAAAGCTGCATTTGTTTTCGATGTTTCCTAAAAACGTTGCCTACAGCATTTCCGTCAATAATATTTTCTAATATTTATTCCTGAAAAATCCACTAACACGTACCTACCATGGCTTCTTGTTTTCAAATATTATTGCATATGGCTATAATGTAGGAATTATCATTGAAAGTATGTGAAAGTTGCATTTTGTTAGTCGATTCCCTTTTATTTTCACAGCATTTTCTTGACATTCCTTGACTTAATTGTTACAATGGTGAAAATGCTTTCACCAACTCGCCTATACGATAAGTCATGTGGTACTTGGGAAATCGTTTTGTATACGACACGCAATTTCCTGCATGGGTTTTTAATGCCCACTAATTGGGTTTCATTACTGTCACATTTAGCGCGTGTGCGAGCGTGTGTGCGCAACTTGGGTAATCGACCGTTAAGGGGCGGATGTTGGCGGTTGCGCCAAAACTGGGTTAAACGATGTGACTAAACGGGCTAATAATAACAGGCTGTGACAGCACAATTTCGCAATTGTCTCAATTACAGTAATTGAGGTTTTTTTTTTCTTGCTACGCAATGCCAAATTAGGATGCCGGCCATTAAATGGGCGATTAATTCCACTTAACTCTAGGAAGTTAACATTTTCTGGGTTAATGCTAAACACGTTAACTCGTTTAAAAACCAACTAAACGAATAAGATGAACTTAACGAGCAATTTCCATTTTTCATGGAACCCCATATCGTGATATGCGGGTATATCAAGACAACTTCGCAGCGACATCTATGATGAATTCTGTGCAACCATTGGCTTAAGTACGTGTTAAAATATGCATTAATAATAGTAATAAGAATAATTACGAATGAACGAGATTTATGAAGTTGCCGTATATGGTCTATAGATGGCCCCGCCACTGCTTTTATTTTAGTGGTTAATCAAATTACTCAATTCAGTTCAATTCAACTCAGTACCCTACTGTCAGTAATTTAATACCATGTGGCAAGGTGGTGTAGTCCATCAACCCAAATTAAGATTCGGTGGGTACCACCGAGACATCATTGTCAAATTGAATTTCTTGAAGCT
>JAQGAF010005961.1:0-11076 GCA_034687865.1 Kryphioiulus occultus | reverse complement strand
ATTCGCAGAGATGTTATGTATACAATTTTTCAATTTTTTAACATGGCAGGGGTGGGAGGGGAACTGCCCGTTAACTGCAAATGACTATATAAAAGCCCATCAATTTTCCTTTCTCAAAAGATGCACATCAACAAAGGACTAATCCAAACTTTATCTTATTAGAAAGCACGTGATTTTCCCCACCTTCCCAGATGTTGCCCGGAATGTAACAAAACACTCCTAATTTGAATCACCATTATGTAATCTGCACAGTTGAAACCATCAAAAAGCCCGCAACTATGGTGCAAACGCAGAACAGTCAACACTATTATTGGCTCTTCATAACAGCACCCTATCTAAAATTTATAATCAAAATTCTTGCTAAAATACCGTTATTAAATTCAACATCCTATCATAAGAATTGAAGTCCTTAGTGCATTGCTTGCTTCTTCGCAAAATTTCTGAGATGGTTCCCAAAGCGTCAGCCGGTGGGACCCCGGGAACTCGACCCCCCTCAGTGCGTGAAAAAACTCATGCATTTTTTATGAAGTGAGCCTTTTCATTCCAGCTGTTTGCAACCCAATATTGCCAGGGTTAGGCGATTACTCTATGCGGTCACTGCCTCAGTGTTGTCGAAAAAGAGCCACATTCCCGCAGCGGAACATCAACGCTTCAGCATCGCTCGGTTCTGGACTGCACTTCGTGGCAGGTTTATTGAATATTTTTCATGCCTTCCGTCCCCAGTCGATATATCAGAAATTATGCTGCGTCCTTGTTTCATGTCCCCCATACACAGGCCATGTCGAAAATCAATAATTCCCCATCCGGAAGACGATATGAAAAGCGTTGCTAAGAATTGACCGCAAAGACAACTACGCATAGCCTTTGGAAGTTCTAAGTCACTCTTTTATTCATTCTGGTATGTTTCCAGGTGAGGAACAACCTACCCTGACTTACATGGAAAGCAATGACTACTTTTTTGGCTGTACTACGGAATAGTCCCTGCTGCTACAGGGAAAACGAAATTTGTAGAACGAAATTCCCTGATTTTCCAGGTTTTTCCAGGTCATTTTTGAATTTTTCCATGACTATACCTTATTTTTACTTTGCAAAGATATTTATTTCCAGTAAAATTGTAAACAAACTGTAAAGTGAACATTTAAAAACATTTTTAACTTTAATAAAAACTTAGTTGGAAGAGTAGGCTAATACCTAGTTTCCATGCAAACTTAAATTGCATTTAGATAAAATCTACTTTAATAACGCCAAGCATCATTGCGTTGTAATGGCCGTACTTACAATTTGTCACCTGGTGGTTAAAAGCTGCAACTAAACCAGAATATAGGGCGATAGGGCGTGGTCTATCTGGCTTCGCAAAAACCAGATTCAACATTTCTTCATTACTCTAGCGCAAAAAATGGCGTATGATCCGAAACTCGTGTTTTTATTTCAAATGTTCGTTTCGAAAAAAAACACATCAAGAAATCAGCGCACGTGCTCTCAGAAATTCAACAACAAAGTCGACGTCCCCTCATTGCGGGCAAATAGAGAAGCTGTGCGAAAAATGATAGAAATCTGGTTTTAGAGTCAACTGAACGCTGTGCTCAATTTGAGCCTGTCAAGTGTCGTCCCCATGACAGAATCGACTTTGTTAAAATGGATTTTAAATTTTTACTTAGATAAAACCACCCCCCCTGCAGTTGCTCAAATTAAATTCTTAAAATCAACTTTAGGTAAGTAAAATGCGTTTCCATACAGGACTTTCTTGTTTAAAATGCTCTTTAACTCTGCATGGAAACAAGGTACATCTTATGTTTCCTGAACAGCTTTGGCAATTTCTTTATCAACTACCTAAGGTTGAATGCAAGTCATCACTCAAGATTTTGTGTAACAGTTGGGTGGATAATTTATTAAAATGGAGAGCCTACATGTATATTATAATATCTGTAACACTATCAATGTTGAAAAAGATATGGAACAGACCTGCATTGCATGTATGAGAAAACTATTTAGGGGAATTCCCTAATCCCTATGCACAAGTTTGGTGCCTTCATACTACCTACCCTAAATGTCTGAATGGATTAACCCAACACAGCTACTTGGAGTGGTTACATTTTTAAACTGATTTGTTTTTAATCTTTTCAAATCATGATTTAACTACTTTATAAGCAAGTTTTTGTCGGGATAATTTTGATCATAAAAATTCCAGGTCAAATTTTACATCTTCCATGACTTTCCATGTCTTTTCCCTGACCTTCCATGTCTTTTCCCTGACTTTCTTAAATTCCCTGACTTTCCAGGTTTTTCCAAGTTGTGGGAACCCTGTGCTATCCTGTATGACAGCGGTTAAGGCAGCATAAAGAAATTACATCCTTACGTTAGTTTACGTTAGGTCAGGTTAGGTTACGATTAACACAAAAAAGAATAAATTGCAACAGTTAGGTTACGTCGCAGTCTTGCCTACTAGACTATTAGGGTTTCAACATTTTGTGCACTTTGGAGTAATGCTACTCTTATTACATGTACAACCATTTTTATCTAACAGCAAACTGTCAAATATCATGGTGTCCAGTTGTAAATTCGTTCTTGAAAATCCCTTATAGAAAAAATGTTTTTTTACTAACAGTCATCTCTGGCTCAATTAATAAAACTATTAAAAGTACTGAATTTCACTTTAGATTTGCGATGTCTGAGTGTAACAACAACGAGAAATTTAAACAAAAACAGCAAGAAGAGTGTGATCCTAGTCAAATCAAGTCAAATCCTACAAATGAATTAAATGTTTAGTTAAACCTTTACTACAATCATTGCTTTCTCACATGCTCGAAAAACATCAATTGATTGTCATAACCCCATTAAAAATGAATTATTTTAATAGAATACAGTTGATTTGTATCAAATGAAAATGCACTTTTTTGAATTACAAACAGGTTTATAAGAAAATTTAACAACGTGAGCCACATAACTTTTAGAACACCAATTAACTGATTGCTAACTGGTTGCAATACACATGTATGAGGAATTTATTACTATTGCTACCAGGATGGAACCATGGGATCCCTTCACATTTTGGTATATTCTGTGTGTAAACTTCAAAGATGTGCAATCTTATTTGTCGTGGCGAAATTGTAAACAGTTTACTATCAAGTTAGTGACTCACTAATTATCAATGCATTTGGCCTACTTCTGATTGATTCTTGTCATCATTGACAATATTTTGATGTTGATAACTTCATTTTATATTACATCACTCTTCATGTTGACTGACCAGTTTACTGATAAGTTTGTCCATTCAGATTGTTCGTGTGTTGATCAAGTGCACCTTAGAGAATCCAATAATTTAGCACTGCAACATTAGTTAGAATTTTCCCAGCACGTTGAATAACAAACCTGGGAAAATTTTCAGACCTCAAGCAGAGTCTGGTTCATTAACAACAAGTAGACTTGGCAAGTAACATGCAGTTTGGCATCAAACTCTTTTGACAACTGCAAACAAAGTAGTATTTTAAAAAAAATCCATCATCATATCTGAAAGCATTTTCAGGGAAAACAATTGAAGACAAACTAATTATCTTCCATTGAAATGTGTAGGTGACGTAAACTTCGTAATTATCTTGGTAATTAACGAATCCATTGCATCCCAGAACAATAAGGCATTTGGCGATCGACTTATTCAAGAATAAGACATTAGGATAATTATTCAAAGTACTGACGTCATTCTGACGACAGCAGGCTACTCATCCAACACAGCACGGAATTAGGAGCCCTTTAAATGTTGGCAAACTTTCAGAAGGTTCTGTTCCAGGTTTTCGGCGGAGCTCAAATCAATTGTTATCCAAAAAATAAGCCTGGATTTGACATTTCTGCTACTTCATCCTCTTCCAAAATTTCAGATGCAATCAAACCGTATTTACGTCAGCATTTTTACACAAATCCTTTCGATCGCATCTAAGCTGGATTGGAGATTTTCTTTATCCCATTCAAATGCGCATTTTTATTAACAATACTGACGTTTTCAGTCTCGTATTCAATCGACGAAGAAATCCAAAATAGTGCTACACATTTAAGAAGCAATCGATTAAACCGCAGATTGCAGTAACTTGAGTGTGTTCTATGGATTGCGAAGCAGCTAATTTCCAGTTATACTTAGCACATTTTGTTCTTTTAATCTTGGCAATTACCCTTCCGTCACACTGGCCAGGATGGAACAATTTTTCTATTAAACCCTCCTGGATTACCCTATACAGGATGGAGAGGTTTTCAATTGCTCTCTACAGCATGGAATGATTTCTCTAGTACACAGTCCAGGTTGTATACGATTTCTCAATTGAGAATGTAGGCTGGACTTCGCACTGCAAATTTCATTGCCTTTCAACGGCTTTTTCATGACTTCAAAAACTGTTCAATACCTATTAGAATATGGGGCCGTTCAAGTTATTATCAGACACATTCTCAACCCTACTGACACGATGAAATGGTCATCGTCAAAAAAGTTGAAAAAACGCCGTAAGCGAATTTTTGTATCCCAAACACAGTCAAATGTCATGCCTCTAAAGTAAATTTAATGACTTTTCCATAACTGCTAGATACCCTACTATTACGTATACTGCCCAGAATGGAACGATTTTTCTATTACACGGTCAAGGATGGAACAATTTCTTTCTTACACCAACCAGGATGGAACGATTTTTCTATTACACGGTCAAGGATGGAACAATTTCTTTCTTACACCAACCAGGATGGAACGATTTCTCAACTACACTATCCAGGATGGAAAGTTTGATGTATTGCACTGTCCAGGATGGAACGATTTTTCTATTACAAAATCCAGGATGGAACGATTTTTCTATTACACTACCCAGGATGGAACGGTTTTTCTATTACAGTATACAGGATGGAACGATTTCTGCATTGCATTGTCAAGGCTGGAGCGATTTTTCCATTACACAGTTCAAGTTGGAACAATTTCTTTCTTACACCATCCAGGATGGAACGATTTCTCAATTACACCATCAATGATGGGAACGATTTCTCTATTACACTAACACGGATAGAACGATTTTTCTATTATACTACCCAGGATGGAACGATTTCTCAATTACACTGTCCAGGATAGAAAGTTTTTATATTACACTACCCAGGATGGAACCATTTTTCTATTACACTATACAGGATGGAACGATTTCTCTTTTACACAGTCCAGAATGGAACGATTTCTGCATTACATTGTCAAGGCAGGAGCGATTTTTCCATTACACAGTTCAAGATGGAACAATTCCTCAATTACACTATCCAGGATGGAAAGATTGCTGTATTGCAATGGCCACGATGGAACGATTTCTCTATTACACTGTCCACCCTGGTGGCAACATTAGTATATGACCACTAGTGATATCACTACTCTATAGTGATGAATAGTTTTTTAGACTACTGATGTCAGTATATAAAAATCGGTATGGATTCTGACATCCCTGTGATGATGATATTACTATGGTTAGTAATATCACTATTACTATGGATAGTATTATCACTATTATTATGAATTGTAGTGTCAGTAATAGCGTAGTGGTATCAGCAGTTGCAACTAAAAATGTGGATAGTGATTTTAAATGCTTGCAGTCAAATTTAATTGCTTTTTTTTTTGTAAGTTATAAATCTCACTATAGAGAGTTGCAATTTAACTACCGGTATACATGCGCAATAATTTCACGAACTTTGTGCAAAATAGGCTACTTGTCACACTAATTCTCGCCAGTATAATTCGTACTGATATCAGTGAGATTTATAATAATATCACCATATATCAGTAATATGTACTGATATCACTATGAATATTATACTGATCCATACGAATCTTTCCACCAGGGCAGGGTAGAACGATTTTATTACCCTATTTAGGATGGAAGGACTTCTCTATTACACAGTCCAGGATGGAACGAATTTTCTATTTCACTGTTCAGGATAGAACGAGTTTTCTATTACATTTTCAAGGATGGAACGATGATGAATCTAGTGGGGTTTTAGGTTTCTGGTCTCTTTTTGGTTCAATTCAGATGGAATGGGCGTAAAGTGAAAATTATTTTGAACTCCATGATAGTATTTCTACAAATATATTGCCACAGCCAGATTCACTTACAGCCCATAGGTCTAATCTTCTTAAGACAATCTTCCCATTAATTTATCGAGGGTTAAGGCGATATTCAACTCTCATTACCGTGCCAATTTACCCTACAGGCCGTCTGTAATGCACTCTGTCCAATAGGGACTGCAAAGGCAGAGGTCAGCAGCGATGACCCCGTCTGGGGTCCATTCCCAGAATTTGTTCCATACCCAACGTGATCCGCATAACTTGCAGCATATATTCGGTGGCAGTTTGGCACCATCTGGAGCTTTGTATCGAGACAAGATCGCCATGAATTATGCATGAAAGCAGAGTGCAATTAACCCCAAAGACCGAAAATGATGAGGCGATGGCCTGGCATAAGCCGAAGGGGTATCAGAACTCGGAAACTACTTAAAAAGGCTCGAATATTAAACGAAAAAATCTGGAAATACCGGGTGAGGAATAACTGTCGAGGGGCATTTATACCGTATTATCGAAATATAAATTAAAGTTGATAACTGATTTGTCAGGGTGTCTACTGGATTCGGTATTGCAAATTCCATGACTTTTTCATGACTTCAAAAAATGTTCCATGCCTATTAGAATACGAGGCCGTTCAAGACTTATGTCATGACAAAATGTCAATTTTCAGAAACATTATCGACCATTGTGGTGACGTGATGATTGGCGAAAAACACACCGCATACAAAGTGTTTTTGTGGAAATTGGTGACAAATGTAGAATTTAAATCCACATTTTTAGTTTGTGAATTAATGGAAAGGCAAATTCCATGACCCTGTTGTAAATTTCATGACTTTTCCATGACGGCCATGGCCGGTAGACACCCTGTAAGTGGCGAAGGGCATTTGTTCCATATTATCGAAATGCAAATTAAAGTCTATAACTGAGTTTTCAGGGTGTCTACTGGATTTGGTATTGCAAATTCCATGAATTTCCATTACTTTTGCATGATTTCAAATCATTTTCCATGCATATTAGAATATGGGGTCGTTTAAGATTTATGTCATGACAAAATGGCGATTTTCAGAAACATAGACCACTGTGGTGACAAGATTATTGGCCAAAAACACATCGCAGGCTAAGATTTTTGCAGAAATAGGTGAAAAGTGAAGAATTTAAATCCCATTTTTTTAATTTGTGAATCAATGAAAAGACCAATTCCCTGACCACATTGTAAATTTCATGACTTTTCCATGACCCAGACGTAAATTTCAAGACTTTTCCATGACCCTGATATAAACTTCATGACTTTTCCATGACCTGAATTTTATTTCATGACTTTTCTATGACTGCCATGACCGGTTGACACCCTGTAACTGGCGAGGGGCATTTAATCCTTATAATCGAAATGCAAATTAAAGTTGATAACTGATTTACCAGGGTGTCTACACAGGGTGTTGTAAATTTCATGACTTTTCCATAACCTTCTTGTAAATTCCATGACTGTTCCATAACCCTGATGTAAATTTCATGACTTTTCCATGACTTCCATGACCTGAATATAATTTCATGATTTTTCCATGACCGGTTGACACTAAGGTTTCACGTGTTTTGGTGTATTTGTTAGAAATGATGCCCGGGCATCCAAGCCTCGGTTAGTTTTTCAACTTATTGTGAAATTTCCAAAACCGGCCCTAAAGGGTAGCAATCAATGCCAACAGCAAAGCCATGCATGTTTGCCCGCCACTGTTTTTCAGCCGTAATTTCAAGGTCCTAATGCGCACAGTATATTAGAATTGATGAATATAATCAAACTTTGTGGATAACGTCTATCATTCTTAGTCATGTACAGCAAGCAGATAAAAAAATCAAACAAGGGTAATTGATGCCAAGGGTCTTAAGCATCTCAAGTACAATCTCATTAATTTTGAACAATGAGAGGAGGGTGAAAGTGAACAAAAAGCCAAAAGCAATCAGGGTCCCACTCCAAAAATCACAGTTACGAACCCTCTTTCTTCTAATTTATAACCTTTGCACCCTACTTTCCGTTGTGAACCAAGTGGACCATAAGAGGTTGCAATGGTCTTCCGGTCTGGTGAGCAAGAGCAGCAACCCTCGAATTACAGCATTGTTTAGTGCTGGTGCATAATATGATTACATCCAGCAAGATTTCATCTTAGCAAACGCCAAAAATAACAACTGTTTTGGATTATTAACTGCCACTGCCTAGCCATTACTGCTAACAAGTGTAAGGACGTTATGAGATGGGAGAATGCATTGTATATAATGAAGTGAGATTAAAAATCCTAGCAGAGTACAGTAAGTTCTACAACTAGAACAGCAGAGTTTACCCGGGTATTAAGCCCTGCTCCAAATGTGTCCACGATATTTATATTTCAACCCTACGCGTCAGTACACAATCGATCTTATATAGAAACAATCTAAGTGATGTTCGGACTAACCTAATTTGTAGTTTCAGAAAAATCTCATATTTGTTACGTAAGTGAGATGTCTATCACTTCGTATTAAATAAAAAATTTCGCCCATTTTATTTGCTGAAAATTGGCGGAAATAATTCCCTAAAATGCCCTTTTTGATTCATGGCAATATTTCGTTTTACAGCCAAAAGATTTCGCTATAACTGCCATAGGTCATAGCAAATCGGAGATACCTGATGTCACATTAGTGCTAATCGAGTGATTTTAACACCAAAGCGACCGATGCAAACAACGCTACGCAATGGAAACGATATGGTAAGCTTGTCTGAGTCGCACTTACGTCTGTCATCATCATCAACTGCAGTTGATGATGATCCTGTTTTAAAAACTTGGTGAAAATGTTGTGGCTTTCCTTATTTTTTAACTCAAGAAACTTTATAATGCGTTCTTCAAGTTAATACTGATGAAGCAAGCAGTGCTCACATGCTACAAAGAACTTGAAAAGGGAACACAAACATGACAAAGCAACAGACTTTTGATCAATTTTTTTAAACCAGGACCATACACAAATGCAAATATCTCTGACATTTACAGGTCGTCAATTTCTGTGACTTTTCCATTTATAATCAATTTCCTCGACATTTTCAAGTCATCTATTTTCCTGACTATTTTTTCTTCAATTTTTCAGATTTTTCCAGCTCATCAATTTCCCCGAATTTTCCAGGTCAGATCAATTTCCATGACAGCTTTTCCAGTCATCCAGCCACCTGCCAAGGGTCATAAATTTCCCGACTTTTCCAGGTCATCAATTTCCCCGACTTTTCCAGGTCAGATCAATTCCCCTGACATTTCCAGCTTTTCGAGTCAGCTAGTCAACTTGCAAAGGGTCATCAATTTCCCTGACTTTTCCATTTCATCAATTTCCACGACTTGTCCATCTTATACCAATTCTCCCTGACATTTTCAGCTTTCCAGTCAGCCAGTCACCCTGCAAAGGGTCATCAGTTTCCCAGACTTTCCCAGGTCATCAATTTTTCCTACTTTTCCATTTCATCAATTTTTCCTACTTTTCCAGGTCATCAATTATAAGACGTTTCCAGTCATCAATTGTTCCGACTTTTCAAGGTCATATCAATTCCCTTGTCATTTCCAGCATGACCCTGCATATAGTCATCCATTTCCCTGATTTTCGCAGCTCATCAATTTTCCGAACTTTCCCAAGTCATATCAATTCCACTGACATTTCCAGCTTTTCCAGTCAGGGGTATTCAATATCACTGAATTTTCAATTTCATCAATTTCCCTTACTTTCACAAGCCACATCAATTCCCCTGACATTTCCAGCTTTTCCAGTCAGCCAATCACCCTGCAAAGGGTATTCAATTTCACTGAATTTTCCATTACTTCCCCAAGTCACATCAATTCCCCTGACATTTCCGGCTTTTCCAGTCGGCCAGTCACCCTGCAATGGGTCGTCAATTTCCCCGACATTCCCAGGTCATATCACTTCCCCTATCATTTCCAGCTTTTCCAGTCAGCTAGTCACCCTGCAAAAAATCAACAATTTCCCTGACATTTCCAGCTTTTCCAGTCAGCCAATCACCCTGCAAAGGGTATTCAATGTCAATGAATTTTCCATTTCATCAATTTCCCTTACTTTCCCAAGTCATATCAATTCCCCTGACATTTCCAGCTTTTCCAGTCAGCCAGCCACCCAGCAAACAGCAGGAGCTTCAGAGGACCCAAACTGAGTGAAGGCAAAAGGTTTCAAATAATCACCGAAAAGTTCACTGACCCTTCTTGGTGGCCTCACGTCCACGCCTCGTTCTGTTCGCCCTAAATGCCATTACAGCTCGACCAAACATGACGCCAAATTCTCTTATTGCGCCACCAAAGTCATCTCTCATAGGCCAAAGCGTCATTCTGGCAGGCACGTATAAGTCATAATCTTGGCTTAGATGGAGTCACAAGGGCAGCCATCCCTAATTCCTGGCAAGATGACTGACTGGCAGTAAGCAGTCCTAATGGAGAAAGCTTGTGTCGCCGAGCCCCACGGATCAGAGACCAAGGGCGATGATGAAGGGAGATTAGCGCCATTGGCGCCCTGGCGCCCATTTTCCCAATTTTATGTTCCAAAATAATGATCTGGACAGGCGCTTAATGACCACCGTTAAGTATGCAACATGGCCAGGCCTGGCCAGTCACCAGTTTTAATAACCAAAAGTGCCTGGGCATCAGGAGGGGAGAAGCTTCCTTGGACCTTGTGGTGTGTCAATCTGGTTAGGATCACGAGAAATGGCCTTCCAAGGAACCCTTCGAGGATGTTGGATTAGTGAGCAATGATGGTGGAAATAGTGACCGAAATACCGGGTGGAAATCTGGGCCCTATTTCATAGCTGTGGCGTATTGAGCATTCAATGTTTCATAAAAATATACGAGGAGTTGGGGAGTGAAGAATGAAGAGCTAGATGAATTTAAGGGTAGACCCAATTAAAAATATCAATTGGTTAAATGGAAATGTAAATTGGAATTGTTTAACAATTCAATCAATAGATTTAATGACAGCAATTGGTATTAATTGTTCATTTAATATCA
>JAQGAF010005960.1:0-11079 GCA_034687865.1 Kryphioiulus occultus | reverse complement strand
TTGGTGTTACACTAAGTTCAGATAAATAAAGAATAAAATACTGCCTTGTAAAAATTGAGTCTTTTTTGGAATAATCAGAAAATAGTGCTCAATTTTGACTTTAAAAAGTCCTAAAAAATTCTTAAGGTTTTCTTTAAAAAAGTCCTAAATTTTGAAAATCAGAATTTGTTTGCCACCCTGAAAAAGTCTTGTTATTTATTTTATAATAAATTATTGGAGCGCCGTAGCTGCTTGTGAGCAAAACAGATTTAAATGAACATGGCATTTTTCTGAAAATGTTGCTGTTGTATAGCGGCAAGTTCATTTCCGCCCAAAACAAGGGTTTGTTGCAAAAAGTTAAAAAATATTTTCACTTTTGTTTTGTTTGTGATACGAAGTTGATGGCAGGGGTTGCAAATGGATGTGAGATCAACATGAGTTTTTTTGTTTTGTTTCTTCTTTTGCGTTGTAGAAAAATGTTTTGGAGAGACACGTACTTATCTCCACACACAATGCTAAAACTTTGTCTGATGAATTTCATGTGCTTTTAAACTTATAACCAAAGAAGAAGGGTATGACTGAGTAACTGAGTCCTGTTCAACTGCTATGATTTTTTTCAGAACGCACGTCATTTTATTTTGATCAAAACTTTAGAACGCCAACGGCGTGAAGTGATAATTACAAAAAATAAGTTGCTTACACATTTTACATATTTCAATTTTTTATACGACATTCCAATAATTAATTCTAAAATAAATTAGAAGTCTTTTTGATCCACCCTCGTAGACGACATGGTGACGTTACGTGGTCATTGTGTCCTAAGAAACACTTTATACACTCGGTCAGTGCCAAGTTTATGCCTCATTTCGAAATTTAAAGCAATTATACTTTGATATAAATTATCAAATGGTTTCCTATACAAGATGTAGAGTATACTGCAAAATTACTGTAAATAGGCTAATGTTTATTCATTAGCACTAAATGAATAAAATGACCGAATTTTATTCTTATATAAAAGGTATAAATCTGGTGTAAACGGTTTAAAACTGGGGATAAACAATTAGAATGTATAATATACATTTCTTTGTCATGTCTCGCATGTGTAATAATGCAATTATACTCGGGCACTAACATACAGTAAGTATGCATAACTGAGTATATAAAGGTATATTTCGTGCTTGAAACGCAAGTTACCGTATAAATATTTAAGTGGCAAAGTAAACATCCGGTCTCTGTTACGCAGTAAATCTTATTTTATAGTTAATTTCATAGCATTTTGTGTTGTTTATTGCAGACGTTTTCATTATGAATTTATCAAGATGTACAAATGACGCAAGTTAAGCAAAATCTACCAATTGCAATGAAATACTAACTGAAATAAAATGTGTTTAAGACTTAAAAATATTATTTAATCTATGCGAATTTTGAAAAGTCTCCAAAATCGCAATTTGTAGCCAAAACCATAATGTGTTACTTCGTGTAATCATCATTGCAAAATTGAGAATATAATAAGACTATACATAGAGAGAATAATAAAGTTCGTGAAACTATTTTATCGCTAATTTCATAGATTTTATATATTGTCTACGACAGTCGAATACTTTATGAATTTATCATAATTTCAAAAATACACAATTTCTTAGCCAAATCTGCCAATTCTAATGAAATATCTACTGAAATAAAATGTGTTTACGCCGTGAAAAATATCATTTAATCACTATGGATTTTGCAATGTTTCCAAAATATTTTGTAGACAAATTCAGTTAAAACATGTAAATTAACACTGCAAAATTGACAATATAATATGACTTAGCATAAATAATAAATTTCGAGCAATCCATCACATTAGCTTTGATTCACTATTGACCAAATGTCCAACAGGTGGCACCAAATCCATAATATTTGATTAAATTTCCAAAAAAAAATCATCTCATACATGTTACAAAAATGCAAAATATGAAAAGGTTGGTGGTCGCCACAGCGGCTATCTATCATTTTAATAAAACCACGAAAACTCTTCTTCAAAACTATCCTTTTTCTTCTCCAAAATGGCGTCTTTTGACGTTCGATTTGATGGAAGTGTGGCAATTTAAGAGCGAGATGAAAACGGCTTATCTTCGCCTGAACTCGTAATGAGAGATTGAGGAGAGAGAAGGGGAAAAAAGCAATCGCTTAAGGGGAAAATCCCTTGGGGAAAAGTGTGAGAGAGCGAAAATATAAAGTGTTTACTGTAATTCAGGGGTCCCTGAGGGGACCAGGGGGACTGGTGGCAAAGGATGCACCCTGCGCCGTCTAGCGGGCTGTAAACCCGTTTCGGGGAAAGGTTTAGCTAAAAATGAGAAAATTTGAAGCACAAACGAATAGTTTGAGAGAAAAAATGCTTTTCCTTAAAAATTGCATATTCCATGCAATTTGAAAATTTTCTGGTAGGAAGTGGGTAGGTAATTTATAGGAATTATAAGTCTTATATTTCAGTAACATTTTCCTTAACTTCCGATTTTCACCGTTTACAGGAAATGTTTATAGGAAATGTTCGTGGTTAATTGGGAATTGATGAGACATTTTACAAGGTGTTGTGGGCGAAGAATAGGAACAATATGGAAAGTTTGCACAACAGGTGAAAACCGAAAGACTTAAATGGGACATTTGTGGGAAATGCTGAAAGTGTTGTATAAAAAATGGCAATTTAATTATACATGTAGACACGAAGTGAATTTGCAGAAAACTTTCACAGCTATGGTGAGAAATAGAAAATGTACATGTACTACCGTACAAGCTTACGGTCGGATAGTTTCCGGTGGACACACAGAAACTTGCCAATAATCTTTGCCATTTCGGAAAAATTGCCAAATATTAGGGCACCTAGGGTTGACTTGGCCAAGTTTGGTCGAAATCGGTCGGATAGTTTACGATGGAACTATTCAAAACTACATTGTAATTAGGCTTATTTCGAACTATTCTGGAAAAGACGAAATTTGGAACGAAATTTGGTTGTAATGATTTTTGTAAATTTATTGAGCGCGAATCTGTAAATTGAAATATTAATTATTTATTCTTCTCATGTGGCTATATTTTAATCAAAACACGTGAAATTATTTCAGAATTCAAGTCATATTGCATGCTTGATATGTAATCGAAAAATTTCAAAAAATATTGTCTATTTTGACTTATTCAACATCTTCCATGAATAATTTTTAAATTCAAGATCGAACAAACAAGATTTATTTAAAAATGTTTGAATATCATTAAATACCAAATTCCAAACGTTTTCCTTCATTGCCCAAAATACCGTTTATCAGAAAATCAATTCTACCCAATATTTATGTTTCATACGCAGAAATGAAAGAGTCTAATAATAAGTACTTGTTAAGGCTGTTTTTGAGAATTCTAAAATCATTGTGCACTTTTGCAAAGAAGTTAAATTTGTAATCTGAGGATGGATCCTCAAAGAAAAACCACTTTAACTCAGTATTGGTAATTCACACAGGTTTAGGAAGAGGGCAGTACCAAAGTATCTAGTATCTGAAGAATTATGTTTTACCTACACGTAACTAAAATGGTTATGGCAATGTTGGATTCACTACATATTCAATACTTCAAAAATACATGTTACACCACACATTTTAACTGATTTAAATATAATATAATATTCTTATTTCTTAAATAATCTTCTGGCATTTCAAGCTTGGTTTTATTCAATGAGGCTCAATTCAATTCATCAATTTTTACAACAACAAAAATTTGGAAAATTCGTGAACATTTTTTTGGATACTTGCTTCGGTCTATATACACTGCCGTAGCAAGTGTTTAGTATATACGTGTA
Organism: Kryphioiulus occultus; assembly: GCA_034687865.1. NCBI lineage: Eukaryota > Metazoa > Arthropoda > Diplopoda > Julida > Julidae > Kryphioiulus > Kryphioiulus occultus. The sequence continues at coordinate 7,277 of JAQGAF010005960.1, read as the reverse complement.
AATTGCATACAAATTTGGAGAAGCATGCCCGCATTGACCGTAGCCTAATGCCATACTTGCCTAGGCAGTATGAAATCGGTCGAATAGTTCCGACGAACACACAAAAACTTGCCAATTATGTATCCATTCAATGAGGCTCAAATTCAATTCATCAATGGTTACAACAACAAAAATTTCAAAAATTAGTGAAAATTTTTGTGGATACTTGCTTTGGTTTATATACACTGCCGTAGCAAGTATTTAGGATATACGTGTAAATTGCATACAAATATTCGTATTTGGGGAAGCCTTCCATAGACAGTAGCCAACTGCTATACTTGCCTAGGCAGTATGCCCCGGGGGCCTGATCCCGGACATACTGCCTAAGCAAGTACAACTAAAGAGGCTTCAGGTTCAGCTTGTATAGCCTTTCAAAGTCATGGCGGACCACTCTATGGGTAGGTTCTGCTGATAAACATTGGTTGTAAATCCCTGCATCACAATAGTGGATAAAGATTCGCTTATAAATGCCAGAAACATTCCTAGTTTCCGGTAGCATTAATTAAATTTCACTTAGTCTAAGATTCGTTTTTTCAATGGAGTTTTCGTCGATACTCCATAGAGCCCAATGCCCCCAGTTTGACGCCATTTTGCGGCTGGTTTACCCCACTATGTCCTAGCTGGCACTGCATTTTCAGACTTGCACTACGTTTACATGCTGACGATTAGATAGCTGGAATAAAACTTGCCTTACAAATGAGCAACGGCTAAACAGTTTAAAAAATGGCGTACCAACTGTGCGATCAAGCTATTGACGGGACGTGCAGTGCATGATGGGAGATTCTTCAATGCGAGAGAATAACGAAGCCGAAATCTGATCATTGTGACTTACCAAACTAATACTGTAAATAAACCGAAGAATACGTACAGTGTCCTCTCAATTATTGAAGCCTCATCCATTGTTCCAGTGACACGTCACAATGACGTAATCGCTTTTAGACGCTTACTTTAATTAAGAACAACCCATGGTACAACGGCCCAAGCCAATGGTAAATTTTCAAACGACCGCGACATTAAGGGATTTCAGCTACTAGTCAAAGGCGGACGCGACGCCATGCTTTGTGACGTCACGTGAAGCATAGCTTATGACCGGCCATGTGCCTCGTGCGTCATCCACGTCCGCGTTTACGGTAAATATACAGTTTGAGCTTCATGTTAACCACGATCGTGACACCAATCTTGACCATTGCCGGTGAATGGGAACAGATCACGTGAGATTATTCGCGTCCACGTTCATTTTTAAAAACGGCGTTTTCGACATGAAAATGAGCAAGTTCACGCAGTACACCAAAAATATTTAATTACTGAATAATTCAGGTAGCAGGGTACCCTCAAATGTTGGGACATGTATAGCTCCAAATAAATGACAAAGAAATCTCTTTTAAAGTTAAATGACAACTGCCCTAGGTGTTGCAATTCCTTTCATAGTATAATATATATTTTATTTGTTGTTTGCTGTTTTTTCACTTTATTCGTCTTTTTTGTCTTTATGTTGACCTGATCTGACCTGACCTAAGCTATCATAACCTAAACTAACTAAAACAATACTTGTACAACTTACTGTATTTCGCCGAATTAAACCTTAGGCAATCACTGCTAGCCTTACGAGTCATTCGGAGAAGCCCACAGAATAGGGACTATACAATATTATACTGTACCATAGTAGTCTAGGTAATTTATAGGAAACAAAGAGAATCTATAGGGAATTAACAAGCTTTGTTGAAAATTATACATTGGGCAAGTGTATGTATAAAGGAAATGACTTTAATGTTCATATCTGAAGCTCCCTATGTACTCCGCTTAATGTGATCGCGAATAATGTTATCATTCGGTTATTGGTATCGATATCGCCAAGCCCTGAACACTCGCATACAAATGCACCATAAAATCACCGGTTATTGTAATCAAAAATTCGCTTATTGTTATCATTTTCGCACGGAGTATTCGTAAATCACGAGGAATGAGAAGTTTTGGAAGAAAATGTGGAAGAATAATGTTATCATTCGGTTATTGGTATCGATATCGCCAAGCCCTGAACACTCGCATACAAATGCACCATAAATTCACCGGTTATTGTAATCAACAATTCGCTTATTGTTATCATTTTCGCACGGAGTATTCGTAAATCACGAGGGATGAGAAGTTTTGGAAGAAAATGTCAAAAATGATGTCCCATCTGCTGTGAATATCGAAAATTTCGAGGAATATTCTTCCGATATTCACTGGCGAAAACATTCCGATAGCAGCCCCAGTGACTTAATCTGGCATTTGCCATGCTGTCTGTGTATCAAACAGAACCGATTGATGAAAATGATTTTGATGTTGACGAATATGAAACGTGCATCTTAGTTTAGTAATCACCGAAAATGCCGAGATGACAGAAGCACTAATAAGTTTGATTAGGTGCGAAGCATAAATCAACTGATATTCAAACACAAAACATGTTTGAATATGAAAATTTTATTAACGTGCTTATGCGGAAACCCTGTAGGCCAACCAATATACATGTGATTTTTTAGGTGGAAATAGCTTTGTAAAGCTAAATTATGTGATGCATGTACATAACAATTCAAATTAAAAATAACGGTCACCTTATCTTGACCTTCAGCTATTAGAATATTTCGGATATTGTTATCAAAATAGCCTGGACACAGTGTGATCCCATTAAGTAGAGTCCACACTATTGGGAATAGATCCACTATTGCTACTGATATGGCGTCGTTAAATAAACACAAGGAACTAACTGAAGAACAAACGGCCATTACGTTTCCACTCCTAACACATCACCCCATTGTCGTTTTAAGGCACTCCAGTTTCCAAGCCCTTCGTTTGCTTTTCCGCTTCTGTCGACTTATCTCGCTTCGAGGAAGCGTTTCCGAGATATGGAAAACACCGACGATAACTCACTCAATTTGTAAGATGGAAGTAAAAACCAAGAAAATCGCTTTGATGGCGGTTTTAGCACGTTACCTCAGGTGTCTCCTAAACCTTTTTAAAGAACAAAACAGCTTGTCCAAAGGCAATTTTGTCTGTATAGTACAACAGTGCCACCTAGCGCCTGATCAGCAGAAAAGCAAGGAGTATCGCATTTCATCTATAGAAAAGACGACAGGTCCTGAAACGAAAATACATGGTTTTTTGTGTGAAAAAATTTGCTTTTTTTTGGTAAAATCTAATTTGGTGGTGGGGAATCCTTAAGCGAAGCCACAGTCGTTCCAATCCACTTATGGGGACCCTGGATAGTGCCAAAATATTGTCAGTTTCAGCAAATACGCAGGTACGGACAGTAATACTGATCGTGTAATGGATGTAGCCTTGATGGATTGATGTTTCATTCTCATTACTGGTATGGCGATTATCCGCTTTTTCCGATAACTTACTGTTTGGATCGAAATAATAACAATAACACTGACAGTGTAGTGTCGGCATTATTGAACTCTGAGCCTGTTCATATCCATACTATAAGTCTTAGTTTTTGCATTGGAATTCTCTTCCAAAGAACGACTTTTAGCTGCTAGAAATTCAGTTTAACAATGATGTTGGTGTCCACCCTAATGTGGTGACAAATGCCAATTAAATTGGGTTGATGGATTACGCCCCCTACCACATGGAATTCAATTCCTGATAGTAGTGTACTGAATTGAATTGACATATTCCAGTGATTCTATAGTTGTGTTGTCACTTGTAAAATTCCAAACTTTGTATTAAGTGCCATCTTTACTCATAAGTGCCAAAACTCCCCATTAAGGAACTATTTTTTCTTATTCCCTTTCTGGGAAGAAAAACCATTTCTTAAAAGTTTTGATTTCTTGTCTAACACCACAATGAACTCCAAAATAAAAGAAACTACCACCTGACGTACTTTGGGTCTTGGCATATCTTACGCTCCAACACATTGGAAGTAATATTAAGTATCACCCTTACCCATAGCAACAGACGGTACTTAGACATACTGTACGTAGGAAGTGCTGCACAAAGTATAAGGTGCACTCCTTTGCAGAAATTGACATCAGAATGTGCTGCTTCAATTACAGCCTCAAAATGGCCTTCAGAAATAAATTTTGAACAAAAAGCCAGGTAAGCCAGTACATCTTACCAACACTGAGTCTAACAGTTAATTAGCTGCGAAAGGGAAATAAATCCAGAGGCAATTACTCCCACCCGAGCATTATAATGACAAACGGAAGAGAAAAAACGCAGCTTTTATGTATCTCATCCCCATAAAATCCACGTTTGTTTACTTCTGTTGTTTTCTCTTCCACGCCATTTTTTCTCTGCCAAATAATGTTTCGTTTGGTGTTTGCCGTACGTCAACATTATTCGTTACGAAACCGAATAAACAAAAGAAGGCCGTCATCAGTCAGCAAATGGCGTTTAGAAACAATCCCTGATAATATAAACAAACCGAAATACCGGACGAAAGCAGATCAAATGAATCTGCTCGCCTAAACTGAGAAACAAGAGTGTCGCACTTACTCATGGAAGAAGGCGACACTCCTATTGCAAAAGAGGCACCGGAAGTCTGTGGGCGCTTCCAACACTGCAAACTTTGACACCTATTTGGTGCTTTACACTCTCTTCGAAACACCACCCATCGACCATCCGGCCTGTCTATTATTCATATTTCACCACAAACTTAGTTACAAAAGACTTAAATGTTCAGAAAGTGTCACTGAAAATAGCAACTTCAAGTCATAATGTTGTTACTGAGTGATTAAATTTTGGACGACAAATAATTTTATAGTGAAAGGTTTTGGTATGCTAAATTCTGTAACTAAGCTGATGATAATTGAGAGGAATGCTAGTAACTAGAGCTCTGCCATTTTGGCACCTACAGTGTATTTTTGCTGCTTATATTCTTTTCGAAACATACGAACATCGAAATTATTTTTAAAATTTCCTTTAAATTTCCTTAAAATTTTTATTTTTAAAATTTTAAAATTTTCAATTCTTAAATAACATAACTTTAGAATGTTATAAATTATTGATTTATTAGTTATCGAACAATTAAGTTTTGGAAGACAGATAATTTTAAGGTTAAACATATTGGAATGTTACTAAGCTGATTAGTTTAAGAATGAATGCTTCTAGAACGAGCGAATTTTAGAATAGCTCTGGAATGAACAGCCCATGTATAACTAAATAATGGAATTAATCAGTTCAAGCACGAGAATTTTGAAACGAAAAATAGTTCTGAAATTCAGATATTAATTAGCATTACAACTTGTGGAATGCAAAATCCAGAACGAATAAGCTTAGACGCAGATGGGCTTTAGAACTAGTGAATATTAGAACAATTCTGGAACGAATACACGTTACAGTGTTCGAATTATTGCTGGAACAAGTTTCAGATTTTCTAAGACTTATCTCCAAAACTTGTCAACAGTTTATCCAAAAATATGCACTACTCCAAATTTTTAAAGAATCACGGAGAAACGCACAATTCAAGAAAAGAAACATACAATAAATTACTATGGGACTCACAGCTTGCTGACCGCCCTAGAAAGATTGGCCGGAATTTCGACCATGGCTTGACCCCTGCAACTGCACGAGACGCTGGACGTGAACTGACCGCTGTCTCGACACTCGAGACACTCGCAGGCCGCTCGGCCACCACTTCCGGTCAGCGACTCGTCCTCTTCCTCTTTTTGACCGGAAGTGGTGTACTTGACGCACGTTTCGGCAGGTCGAAGGTCAGCCGCCCCCGCCGACAGCAGGAGCGGAAGTAGCGCGAAGGTTACGTTCATTTCTACCGGAAGTTCTAGTGAGGTTAATCGGTCGTTATCCTTAATCTAAGTTTAAGAGATGGAGCTTCTTGGAACGCGTCGAGCTCCAACGAAATCCAGATCACGATTAAAGTTTAGCTGAATGCCACAGGTGAATGGAAGAGAGATGTGCACGGGTGCAAAACGAAAAACTGGAGGCCGACCAATCAGAAGCGTGGGCGGAGCCAGACAACCCGTTAACGGGGTGCGGTAAATTCACGTTTGATTAACGGACCGTTAAGCCGGCTAACCACAAATATCGTACAAATTATGTTAAAATAAGATAAACAAAATTCTTTGGACTTAATATATATTGTGAAGAATCCAGCCTAACATGTAAATATTTGCTTAGTAAGATGTAAGATACATGTAAGATGGAAGGTTTCGATGAAGTAAATATTTGTTTGATATAATTAAAATAATAAATTACTACACATGGCGAGAATTCAATGAGTTACCACCACATCTACCTGATAATATTAAAATAAATATGGAAAAAATTCTTTTCCAAACTTTGAAGAAATTAGGAAATCCAAACCTACATGTAACAACTGTCAGTGTTATCAAATTAAGATATGGAAAGTATCACGGAAAAATACCTACAGTACGTTAAAGATAATTTTCCAAAACGAAACTTAACACAGCCTTAACGAAACAAATGTTTGTCAAAATTTGGAGTGAATAAGGAATTATGAAAAAAATATCAACTTTAAATAAAAAATTCGTTTTCAAAATTTCATACTGTTGGAAAGACCTCACCGAAGCAAATACATGTACAGTTTGTGTTCTAAAGTTGAGTTAAATAATTGCGAAATATAGAAAGATTAAAAGGAGATCAACGTTAAAAAATTATTTATCGAAATTCGAATAAATTTTGAAAAATTTTAAAGGTAACATTACTATTTGTGTAATACAATTTAAATGATTTAAATAAGTACAATGTACATTATATTGAAAGAATCTAAAAATTATCCCAGTAAAATTAAATGACACTTCAAGGACATTTACTGATCCGAATTTCAATTAAACGAAACATTACTATTTGGGTGATACAATTTAAATAAGTATAGTGTTCACTCAGTGACTTTTAATGGCCACAAAATTCCTACTCAAAAAATACCAACACATACCAGTGTGTAAAATTTTAATAAATTTGGAAAGTCTTGAACGAAACATTACTTTGTTATTAAATTTAAATACATGTAATTTAAATACTTACATATATTGTATATTTAAAGAACATCAAAAAATACAGCGATCAAAAAAGTATTTGAACAGTATAAGAATTGTTGTTCACGATTAAACTAAAATGAGTACATATTTGAAAGCATATTTGTTATAACGGTTACATTTGAACGAAACAAAACATTTTTAAAAATTGGATAGACTTTAAAACAAATAAAATTTAAATTTTCATTGCAAAAAAAGTATTTGAACAGTATGGCAAACCTGCAATGGAGGAGACGTTCAATG
>JAQGAF010005959.1:0-11082 GCA_034687865.1 Kryphioiulus occultus | reverse complement strand
TCAATGGCTCGTGAAATCATACCCATCAATTGAATTTGGACGCATGTCATTTAATTACATTTCAAATGATTCAAAACGGTAATAGTCATTTCCAGACAATTGGCAATCTGAATTGTTTTCTAATGATATTTTTACTTGGGCCGAATTTTCGGCTAATACAGTACTGAGGACATACCAAAGAATAAAAACGGTAATTAAAAAACGTGGTAATCTCGTCTTCCATAATTGGCACATGCATAGTTTTACTTCGGTATGTCCTCAGTATTACTGTCAGTAGCGTAATAATTACATATACAGTAGCACTGATTGTGCTGGGTCGGCAATATACTGACAGTAAGTTATCCGAAAATTCGGATAATCGTCAGTAATGAGAATGAAACATCAATCCATCAGTACTGCACCCATTACACAATCAATAAAATTACGGTCAGTATTTTTGAAATTGACAGTAATAATGCTCCTGTAGAGTCCCCATTATTGTCAGTCTTAAACTACTGACAGCAATAATGACTGTATACGTGTAGGGTCTCCATTTGAGGTCGACTCATATTAACAAAACATAGGTATAATCTCAAGTATAGGCATTATTCGACCACATTTTCACGACATGTAGATTCCTATACATACCTCGGCTCAATCCCCTTCATTGTAATTTCTCGTTTCTTACTTTCAGCCATATCGTGGGTAAACATGGGTTGAAAGTATGGAATTGTGGCTGCCAAAACGATGCGGTGAGCAGTGAAAACTTGATCTTCCACCTGAAACACAAATTGTGAGGTGATAAATGTAAACGAAAAAATAGTCGTTTATCGACATTTATTAATTTTTTAGTGCGTTCGTAACACGATAAGTTTGCATTCGTGCCTACCTTTAATGTTACATCGCACAGTTTTCCTTGACGGCGAATTTCTTCCATGATGGGAAATGCAGTCACGGACAGATCTTTCTGTTGAAAGGTAACGCTTTCTTCCAACGCAGCCATTCCCGCGCTAATAAGCAAACAATTTTTCAAACTTTTGTATCTGAAAATCCGTGTTAATAATAAGGTTTCATAAAACCGAGTTCGAATCCGTCAAATTTCGAAAATGGAACTCTCGAATTCATCGTTCCATTTCACGGAATGCCGACCGGATGGAACAGCTGAGCAGACGGCGCGACACTCGCATAGGTGAATTTGCACCGGAAATGTTGAATTAGTCTAAAAAAGGCGGGAAACTTGAAACCTTTCCACTTTTTCTGCCTTTCAAAGTTATCATTCTTGCGCAGCATTGAAAGTCACGCCATGTTGTTGCAATGTGCTCTTATTCCTATTAGATAACCGTATAAAAATAAAATACCTTCATGCAACTGATAAGAGTAAAATGATGGTGTAATTGCCCTGGATTTTCAAAAAAATACAAAATGTTGCTAAATTCATTGAGTATTGGGAACTCACATTTGGGTAATTTTCAAGAGTTGGTCGATAAGAGTAAAATGATGGTGAAATATGATGGTGAAGGGTTGCTTTTGTGTGAAAATCAAAAATGTTGCAAACTTCACTCGGTTTTTGGCTACCTGCACTCTTATTTGGGTGCACAGTATTGTGATTATGTGTAGACCTTATATTTGAACTGATTTTATAATTTCGAAGATACACAACACATATACAGTACATCTGTTTAAAAGCAATATTTGGGTTTAAAAGCAAAAATGTTGCTAGACTCGATCGGTGTAAGGCCATTTGCACTCAGAAATCTTACTTTTGAACTGATTTTGTAAAATGATGGTGAAGAGTTGCTTTTGTGTGAAAAACAAAAATATTGCTAAATTCATTCGGTTTTTGGCTACTTGCACTCTTATTTGGGTACACAGTGTTGTGATTATGGGTAGATATTACTTTTGAACTGACTGTATAATTTCGAAGATATAAAACACGTTCACAGTACATCAGTTTAAAAGCAATATTTGGGTTTAAAAGCAAATGTTGCTAAATTCGATCGGTTTTTGAACTGATTTTGTAATTTCAAATACAAGCCTGTATACAGCATCTTCGAAACTACAAAATCGGTAGACAAGTTACAATACACAGCATACCTCAAAATAAAGAAAGGTGTAAACTGCCGCATTATAATGATTCGAGATATATTTATTTATATCAATACAAAAGAATGATGTTCCTACATGTACACTTTAAATTACTGTTTTGATCGATAACAAAACATTTACCAAGCATTTTGCTAAGTTAAAAGTGATGATGAACGACCACGTATTGCATGATTACAAACGGAATTAAAAGAAAAATGAAAATGTACAGCGATGTCACATTTATAGATGTGAAAGTTGTTTTCTCTGCCAAGCAAATATGACATTTGAGGAGGTTTTCGGTATATTGTTTAAAAACGGGTCATTATGTGTTCAAGATTTTAAGGTGTCATGAGGTACTCTCTTGTGGCACACTTGCTTCGTCACTGTCTTTTGAATTGCTAATCTCAGTTATTTTCGTACGTTTCTTTGAATGAGTGTTTCGCTTTAAGGACGGCACCCGCATTAGGCCCAGAAGGTTCAGCATGTTGTGTTTGTCATCTACAAAGGAATACAAAATTTAATGCTTGAAATTAATATTTTGGGGGGCTATGCATTCAAGTAGAGGACAAGAAAGCTAATCGTTTAATTTTGGCCCCGAAGCTCATTTACGAATAAAATATAATTCGTCAAAAGATTGCTAGTTTCGGTGCAAATGTGCACACAGGAACCTACATTTTTAGCGGTGTACAGAGATCATATTTCACAAAAGTAAACGGTTATCGGCGTAAATTTACAAATATACTTTATGCCGCGAGAGCACAAACTTTGGACATTCTCCTACTTGCAGATAAGCAGGTCTGAAATGAGAAAATTTCAAAGAAATTTCAGTGAAATATGAGCACTGCACACCTCGTATTAGTACTATTTAGAATATTTAAAAATGTCAAATAAATATATAGAAACATCAGCGATAAAATACACTTCGTCATCTCTTCAACAAGGCATTATTTTCACTGTTCCATGAAAATTTCAAGAATTCAAACCTATCAAACATATCACGAAGGAATCAACGAAGATAACACTGGAATTATTTTTAAGACAATAATATGTACAATTAAAACGTAATGCAATAGGTTATAAAAAATCTACATAAAAATCATTCCAATGTTACCTTTCTTTGATGGTCATCATTTTAGTCTAAAGTTCATGAATTATTTGCGATTTAAAAAACTTCAGCAGAACTGCTTTGTTCTCCCAATCTGTCCATTAAATGTCAGATATTAATTTAACCATAGAAATACATGTACATTTACATTGTATTTTTTCAAATGGAGATTGCAACTATTTTTGTCCAGGAAATTCTTTACTCATTTTACCCAGTTAAATTGGGCCTAGATTATTAAAACCTTAATTCATTCAGGTTTGGACAACCTGTTTCAAGCCATTCACAATATCTGAAGCACAACACATTGAATTCGTGAAAGAATCGCATATAGAATCCTTATAAAACTTTTCAAACACCAGTAGCTATTTACAGAATTTTCGTAAATGTCGCAGATCCAAATTATCAGTTAGTAGTCTTAATTAAAGATCGTAAAAAGTCTTCTCTGGACTTACCGGCAATTGCAATAACGCCACAACATAAAAGATTGGTACGAAGTATGTACACAACCCCCCACAGAAATGCACTACTTGACTGAGATTTTACCATTGTCTGACGACGACGGCTTTATATCTGTTGTTAGGCTCACTTCCATCGGTTCTTCCATATCCAGATCTACGACGGCGCAAGAGGGCCGCGCATAGGTGAAGAGAGGTTTAATAAATTCACTGTCTTCGCAGTTTAAGTCAGTGTTGTAGCCGAATTCATCGTATCTGTCGAAGTAACACCATCTTCGACTGCATTTTAAGAGATGCCTCGCTGAAATACCAAAAGTCAAATTCACTCGTTAATGACCGCTGTGGATTTGCAACGTGAAATCTAAATGGGATAACTGAAAATTCACGCGATATGTTTACCAATATCATGCTAAACCGATGCAACATAATTCTAACGACTGTAACCATAATGGCAGGACTGGGTCTAAGTAAAATTGTATCGAAAAATGTATCCACCAAAAGACTGATTTGTACCCAAAATACTGCTGTACATCCACTAAAATGCATCAACCAAGACTGATTTGTATCCAAAACGTATCCTGGATATTCAATTTGGAATCTGAATGTAGGCCTATGCCACTAACACTTTAAATTTTAATCTAAAGTGTTCTTATATGCTGATACGAGATGCTTGTGCTCTATTATTCTGGTGAAATGTTGTTTGGATTAAGGCCTCGCAAGGCTTCCGTAAGACTCGCAAAACATTTGTATCCACTTTGCCCCAAAATAGTTATTTTGCATCCAACATATCAACATGTATCCAAATTCCCCATTTGTGTCCACTCTCCCAGTCTTGCCATAATGGACATATTTCAAAGCAACCAATATCTATATAATAATGCCAAAATCAAACACCTTACCCATTTTGTCTCCGAGATACGTCTCAAAGCCGCATAAACAATGGAGGCTAGATCCGAGACGACGACTGTATGGTTTTGAAACCGCCCTCGGAGGAACTGAATGGTAATGGATGGCGTGGTCAGTAAAGGCCCTGGCACACATCGTGATGTACGCACACATGGAACACCGTAAAACCTGCCTAAAAACAATAACCCAGAATAAGCCATACTAAAGACATTAGCCATCCATCATCACAATAAAAAGTTGAACTAAAATTCCGACAAAATTAAACAAGCGGTGATCACTGTGCTTCAACAGTATATACACTTGAGTGCAAAAAAATCGACTCAACTGCAAGAATCGAGTAAAAATATATTTTTCTCAGAAATCAAATGTCGGATTTAAAATCGGAAAAACGAGTTTGTAGACAATTTATTCTTCTCTATAATTCGCCAAGTGTGAAAAGCATTTCTGATGAGTTTCTCTGGAGAATAGTTTACAACTTGTGCGGCTACTTCCGGTGTAGTGATCATTTTATCGAGAAACTGTTAATTAACAATGTCCGGAAATATGAGTTCATTAAGCTCTGATAATCAAATCGCATTCAGAAACACTTTTATAGCCACAAGGGTACAAGAATGCATGTCATAAATAATGCAAATTTTGGTTGTTCTTTAGTTCGACATTTTGCGCCTCAAATATGCATAAGGAATTTTATGCAATTAGGCGAATTATAAAAAAAATTGTCTACAAAACACATTTTTCCGGCTTTAAATGGGACATTTGTTTTCTGAGAAAAACACATTTTTACTCTACTCATGCAGGTGAGTCGATTTTTTTGCGCTCAAGTGTAGTTTCTTGGATGCTATAGTATGATGATGAACTCCAATAATAAAGCGCACTGTCAAATTAAAAGTAAATATGAATGCCGATTTCTGTAAGTAAACATGATAAAAACATCACATTCAATCAGAAAGCAAATGAATCCATAAACCGCAAAAATTGTTCGACATTGTGTTCTCGGGCTACACGGTTTGCTTCAGCATCTGCTTCATGACCTGCTCGTGATTGTTCTGGAGTTAATTCTTGAATTAGGGATCAATGGACTTTGTCATCTGTAATGTGAGGTGTTCGAGATTGTTCCCAATGAGTTTTCTTGAAAGCTGAGTCAACGCACTTCGACTTCCTTAAATTACCATGTTTGAGATTGTTCCAGTTTAAATTTGAATGTGGACTCAACGGACTTCGGTTTCTGTATATTGCCTTTCTCGAGACTGTTCCTGGGTTTCCCTTGAACCTAAATGTGCTCAAGAATGCCTTTGGGTTTCTCGTGGAATACACAGCCGATGAGCTGCTGCATCTGCAGCACAAATTCCGTTGTGGGTTTATTGGTCTTGTTTTGTTCGCAATCTTGGCTTCCTTGCTCTGATCTTCTGACGCTTTCACTCGATGGAATATTCATCCTTGACCATTTTGGGGTGATTGGAAATTGGAGCAGGGAATCCACCGAGCAAATATAAAAATTTACAATCGGTGGAATTCCAGAATTGTCGGGATACCACATCTACCAGCGATTTACACCCAACGAACTTCGGTGCTCCAGATATGATCTGTGTGTTTATGCAGGGTGTTTCTGAAGTCATGGTCACAAATGGATTGGACGGTAGTACTCATGAAAACAAACAAAAACGCCCCTGATAACCAAGGTTTGAAACCCTACCTGTTCCCAAAGAACACATGTGAGCAGCCAAACCAAGTACAGTTGGTACTTAATGTGAACACAATAAAAATCGCTATTCGTGGGTCAATTAAAAGGAGTATAGTTTTAAAATTTCCTGTATCATATTTAGTACATCACATAAGTTATATAACAACAGTAAAAATATTTGCAAAAATAAAAGGAACTTTTAAAAAAATAAAATAGACATTTTCATAAAACGTCTAACCATGGGCAGCTAGCTAATACATGAGTTAATACATGTGTAATTTATGGGAAAAGAGTTCCTGTATCACCAAGCATGTGTACCTCAGAAAAAGGCTGTTTTCAGACCTAGGTTATTAGGGACGTTTGTGTGCGACCATGACTTCTGAAACACCCTGAATACATATCTCGATGGTATACCCGCGAAACTTCGTAAATCTGATTTTTTTTCCGGAAAATTAGTCATTGTAACCATAGTGTTCGTTTAAACTTCCCGCATATTTGTGTACAAAAACCGTGGTTGTGAAGATTGCAGCGCCCTCGAACACTGAAGTCTATCCGTTTTAAAAACAGTTATTTAACAAAACTCCTGTCAAGTTTGAAAAATTGAACACACGAGGGTTTGCGAGCACACCATCGATATACTGTTCTTATCCACTTGAGTGAAAAAAATCGACTCACCTGCAAGAATCGAGTAAAAATGTGTTTCTACGAATTCATGCAGGTGAGTCGATTCTTTTTTGCACGCAAGTGTACTGTTCTTATATTTATATAAGATACTTACACAAAATGGTTTGTTTTGCGAAGTGTCGTTTTGCATTCTATACATTTTAGCCCCGCCGTCTCGGATTCAGGCAATATGGACACGGGTGAAGTCTTCAACGCGAATCGCTTGGCAATGCGGGCTATGCGAGTGGCTTTGGCATCTGCTTCTCGACGTGCTCGAGTTTGCTCCGGGGTTTCTCTTTGCATGTAAAGTAGACGGGCTTTGGCCTTTGCCTCTCGGCGCGCTCGTGATTGTTCTGGGGTTTCTCCGCGAATGCGTAGTCGATTGGCTTCAGCATCTGCCTTTCGACGTGCTAGAGTTTGTTTCGGAGTTTCTCGCTGGATGCGACGTCGTTTAGCTGCCGCGTTCGCCGCACGGCTTCTGTCGAGCGACTCCTGGCTTTGTGTTGCTCTCCACCTTGCCTTCCGTTCTTTGGCCATTCGACGCTTTCTCAAAATGGGATCTTCGTCCGTTCTGGGATTGTTGGAAATTGGGAAGAGGAAACCCCGAACACAAATAAAACAGTTTACAGCCATCGTTGCAGTGATCGGTGTGGTAAGAATAACGGGTAGAATATTCACGATCAAAATTCCGCAGGTAACTTTATTAGTTACAGACACGACGTTTCGAGGACTTAACCCCTTCATCAGGTGCTAAAAAGTGAACATTTTTACGTAAAAATTATTAACTACCAATTCCAACAATTTCTTATAAGCCTTGAGCCACTGCGATGGCTAATGTGTTGTTTTTTGGAGGAATTCTTCCAAATTAAGATGTAAAAGCTGCGAGATTTTAATATGGTATGTTGTTTAATTTATGGGTCTGCTTCTTGGATGTTCTTCCTCACGCACTTGCTACCCGTTTTTTCTGTAATGCTTGGAATAAGTAGTTAATAACTTTTTTGCAAAAATTTTCGCTTTCCAACACCTGATGAAGGGGTCAAGTCCCCGAAACGTCGTGCCTGTAACTAATAAAGTTACCTTCGGAATTTTGATCGTGAAAATTCTACTCATTATTCTCTCCAAGTAATACAGATTTTAAAGCGGTGAATCCCCGAATTGTAGGAATCCCACCATCCACTAGCGATTTATTGCGGCTAACTTTCGTTGCCGACAGACAGATCTGTGTGTATACTGTAAATATTATGCCCTCACTTATAATCAGGAATACTTACATAAAATGATTCGTTTTGTGAAGCGCCATTTTGCATTCTATACATTTTAGCTCCATGGTCTCGGATTCAGGAGATATGGACACGGCTGCCGGCTTTTTGGGCTTTTCCGGTTTTTCCACCTCAACAGCGGGCGAAGGATTTCCGGAAATTATCTTTGTCAGCGTTGAAGGGATGATCCAGGTTGCGTTGACCTTGTTGGCTACTTCGACAGGTTTGACCCCTTTGTAACATAACAAATAAATTTAAATTTAAGGTGGCATGCGTATAACTTCGTGAATGATAGACTACACCCCCCTACAACATGGTATTAAATTACTGACAATAGGGTACTGAGTTGAATTTATTGAAAATGGTAACGCCATAAAATGCTCACCTCTAGTGTTCTTGAATGAGATATGGTCAGCTATGCGATGCTGCTGAAGTTCAGTAACGGTGAGAAAAGTGAGGCAACAAAACTGACAACGCCGCGAAGTCGCCTTGGTCTGGTGTTTGTAAAGGTGGCGGTAGTAACTATACGCAACCTCTTCTTGTATACCGATATTAGAAAATCGGACCGTGAAAACCTTTAGACAATAGCGGCAGAGAAGTTTGTCGATTTGATCATGGTCCTGTATTTTCAAATTATAAAACAAACATTAATTTCATATTACACTGTAAGTACCTTTAAAATCAGTAAACCCAACATCATTTTTTCTTAATAGACAAAGCGACAATAAGCTAAAACATGTAATATTGCATGGTTCATGCCAAAATTTGCAACTCAATTTCCCTGACTTTCCCTGACCAAATATGATTAATTTCCCTGACTTAGCAAAAAAATGTCACATGTAATTTCAATCAACTTTATCTGTAACCCTACAATTAACTTTATTTTTGCATTTTTCTGTCAGGCTGACTAGCCAAATCTTCAACTGAATTTCCCAGACTTTTCCAGGTTTTCCAGACACTTTTTGGAAAATTTCCAAACAATTACAAGAAACAAATTTTTACCGATTTGATTCGAACATATGTACCATATGACGGAAATTTTATAAATTACAGGTCTGATCACGAAATGAATAAATTAACCCACAATTTTGCAAGAAGAAATAATAATATTAATAATTAAGAGACTGCCATAGGCTGAATTTTTGAAAAATTAAAGAAATATTGGATTTTTAGTGTAGTAATAATAATGATGCGAACACTAAGTGGTTGAAACCACTAGATCTCAAACACTGAATTTTTGAAGACTTCTTTGAAATATTAAAAAATTCTCCATAATGATGGAAACGCGGTAAACGACATTTTTCTCAACAAAAATAATGCATTTTAGGTGAATTTTACATAAGGAAAGTTAAAGATAATAAAAACACCGTAGGCGAAATTTTTAGAAAAAGTAGATCACAAATACAGCTTTTCTAATGTTTTTCATGAGATACTTATGCCAATCAAAATAGTTGTGCCACAACAAATTTCCAGACATTATGAATTTCCCTGACTTCCACCTGAATTTCCTTGACTTAATGATTAAAATGTCAAGATTTCCCAGATTTTCCCTGACGGTATGAACCCTGTATTGATACATGCAAACAACTGAAATGCCAGTAAAAAACCTTCAAGAGATATCCGAGAAAGGAAAACTCACCTGCTGGAAGTGCTCAATAATCTCGTGATAGAACGACGTTCTGTATTTGCATATGACACATTTATACGGCATTTCTGCAAGTGTGTGCAGCATTTGCATATGCCTAAGAAGTTGAGATTTCTTTACAAATTCTTTATCACAGATTCGACACACAGGTGTAATAGGCTCCGGCACGTGCACCTGAAAGTTAAAAAGTGCAGAATCTACGTAACGATGGTAACTTTAAAAAATTAACTAACTGCGAAAAGCTTACTTCTTCCACGTGAGACTGCATCGCAAAGGGCGACGCAAATTCCCGAAAACAAAACTTGCACTGCGTGAGATGATCCAGATCCAGATTTAGCTGTTTCAGATCATCGATATGGCCGTACATATGCTTCATCATTTTAACGTTATCTTCAATGACTTTTTTACAGACCGGACACTAAGCGTGAAACATACAGTAAGCGAGTGAACTGATGAAGTCATTCGCAGGCTGTCAAGCAGTACGGAGGTCGAATTATATAGGAAATATTATTATATGAAAAATGGAAAAAAATATAGGAAGAATACAGGAAAAGTAATGAAAAAAAATTGGATTTTTTTCTAAAAAAAAAATCAGTAAATTGCTTTAGTTTAGAGCGTTTCCTACTTTTTAATTGTAATTGCTCTGATTTTTTCCCCCCCAATTTTCACCAAATATTTCAGAAAAAAATTAAAAATTTTCATGAACTAAATAATCAACAGTTCTCGACTTTTGGACCACAACCAACATAATTTTAGAATGGCAGACTTCTGCGACCCAACTACAATAGGCTTATTGAGAACGCCATAAGAATTTTTTTACAAAAACTACAAAAACTAGTGTAAATATAAACATGTAAGAGAACACCGTAGGCGAAATTTAAAGAAAAAAATGTAGCCATAATGCATTTTGAAGGCAATTCTTAGGAGTATTAATATTCAAGAAAATGTCATAGGTAATTTTTGTTTAAAATAGCATTTTTTACAAAAACTTGGCCACAAATGATGGATTTCAGATTCCTTTTTTAAAAAAATTGTATGTGTGCAAATACTAACGTTTAAGAGAATGATGTAGGCAAATTTATTTTAAAAAATTAGCCAAAATGTATTTTTAAGACATTTTTAGAAATATTAATAATCAATAGAATGCCATTGGCAATTTTTCTTTAAACAAAACAAGAAATGATAGATTTAACATTAATTTAGGCGAAATTTTTAGAAAAACCATATCTCAGATGATGAATTTTAGCCAGTATCTGTTATATTTTTCTTTGCCACAGCAGTTTGCAGTAAAATATAGGAATATA
>JAQGAF010005958.1:0-11088 GCA_034687865.1 Kryphioiulus occultus | reverse complement strand
ACAGGTATTACAGGCATTCATCACACATTGCAAAGTTCAGTATACATGTAGATAAATGGTATATACAGGGTGTTTTTTTTAAAAACTTTCCACCTTGATTATTAAAAAAACGGCGTGAGATCGAGAAATCGTGCTTGGGGAAATGTTTATCAACCGTAGGGGGAACCATTTGTAAAACATTTGTAAATGGCAGTGACCCACTCATACCTTGTGATATCTTAACTGAAACACCATTAAATATGATAAATTGTGGCGACAAGAAATTTGAAGTCGGCCGAACCAATCAGTCGCTACGCCCAAAATATGATTTTTCAGTATTTTTTTCATAATACATTATTATTATTAAAAAGATGGAATTACATGATAAACTTCTTGGAACCATTCTCAACATTCCTATTGTGCATGAAAATTTAACGTCAGAAATCTGCACTTGCAAGATTTGGAAATTTGTAAAATGTGAAAATTTAATTTCTCGTTAATGGGACGATATGCATGGCTGGTGGCCCTTCATTGGAAAGTTTTCAGAATGCCGACTGATTTTGTGCAAACAAAAGTAAAATCGGTTGATGGATACTTAAAGCATTGGTTAACCACAGAAGACGAATACGTAAGTGATTGTCTTTGCATAAAAATAATTCAAAGGAGTTGCTGGAAATGTAGACCATGATTAGTGAGGGAATGATAAAGTCTAAACGCTAACTAATGAAGGCTTAAAAAACAGACTCTTTCTCATGTACATGTAAAACGTTTAGATTACGTCCCGATTCAAACTTAATGTTGATAGCATTTTCAATCATATTCTTTGATACCGGTCAACGGATTTTGCTTTGTTCCCGCCAAATTACTTGGTCCTGATTACATTACTGATTGAATTACAAGCCAATCCGTCCCATTACGAGAAATTCAGTTTTCACATTTAAAAATTTGCAAAACTTGCAATTGCAAATTTCTGACGTTAAACATTCACGCGCAATAGTAATGTTGTGAATGGTTCCAAGAGGTTTCATCATGTAATTTCCTCTTTTTGATAATAATAATGAATTATGAAAAAAATACTGAAAAATCACCATTTTGGGCGTAGTGACTGACTGGGTGGGCCGATTTCAAATTTTTTTCGTCAAAATTCATCATTTTTAATGGGCTTTCATTTAAGATATCACAAGGTATGGGTTGCCATTTAAAATTTTTAAGTTGGGGTCAATAAGAGTCAAGGGGTGGGTCACTGCCATTTGCGAATGTTTTACAAATGCTTCCCCCTACGGTTGATAAACATTCCCCCAAGCACGATTTCTCTATCTCATGCCGTTTTTAATAATCAGGGTGGAAAGTTTTTAAAAAAACACCCTGTATACTGTACATACTTGGCAGCGTGAAATGAACTGATTCTTGGTCTGTGGGTAACTATGACACTGGTAAGTTTGTTTCTCCTAGTGGCACAGATGCTGGCAGTGATTGCCTAGGGTGCGGTTTTGATAAATTAAGGAAATTACATATCAAGGATAGTTTTGGTTAGGTTAGTATATGTTTAACATAAAAAACATTGCAACAGCTAGGGATGATTAAATATTCCAATTGAAATGACACACATTTCTCACATTTAATGTGGACATTTATTGATCGTGTTTTTTTCAAATAACCACATTTTCGATGAATTAAATCGTGTCACACGCAAAGACATGCTAAAATATTCGCAATTTAAATTATACACGTTACTGACATGTTCCTTGGGAGTTTTTGCTCATATACCAAATGACGACATTAGAGACATGTCACATTTATCGTGCAAGAATTTTGCGTTTTTCATATTCACTCTCATGACATACGTCGTGCTCAAATACATGTACAGTATGTCAAATTAATAATACTTTGGAATAATACAGGGTGATTCAAAAAAGTTGATGCAATTGATGCTGATTTTTTCTTAAAAAAACCTACAAACCAGAATCATACCATGAACAGACAGACATATCTAAGACATGTGCTTCAAAAAGTATATGATGTATACATCATATCGTTTTTAACATACTGAATTTCCTATGTTGGTGCAAATTTGTGGCGAGATCTTGGACATTATTGCTTGTTAATTGAAGGGTTGTACTAGCATGGCTTCTCCAGGAAATAATCAGCCAATTTTAAAGCGAGAAAATTTGATCTTTTTAATCCAAACTGAAGTGCGGAAATTGATTCGATCAAACTGGATTAGAACCCACTCTGTGGAAGCCTCTTTTGCTCAAAGAGATACTGGGTGAGCAGAGAACCTTTTTGATGGCTTTTGTGGTGGAAACATGGGATTAACGTCAGGTTGTGATGAGGATTAGCCGCGGACTGCATTTCCCACACGATTGCCCATTTTAAAATGAAATTTAAGATTTATCTGGACTCATTTCCACCAAACTCCCTTGTGACGCTTGCTGATTAAATTAAAATCAAATCACGTGTCATTTCTTCGTGACATGGAATTCTCCTGTGGGGATCTATGGGATAATGCCAGAAATATATTTAAATCTGTATTAGATGGAGTTGAAAACCATTGTTTGGTAATGGTTGCTGATATGCACTTCAGTTTGCATTGGTAAAAACAGGCTTGCAGAAAATGTAACAAATCACCCTTTTTGTACTACTTAGATTAAAAAATGAAAAAAAAAACATCTTTGACCTTTTTTATCGGAATAAATTCTAAATTTTGTAATTAAAAAAGGAATCAAAAACAAACTTGGCATTTTTATTGAAAAAAAACACATTTTACCTTAAAAATTCAAAAGTTTTAATAAAGAAAATTTGTCCGTTTAAAATAAATTAATATTCTATCGAAAAATTGTGTAATCACTACTGACGACTTTTTCCACTAATAAAATAAAAAATGTAAATTCGATATTTCTGTATTATTACATTTAGTTTAAGTTTGATTAAAAAGCGGTTTTCCATTTACTAAAAAACGTTCTAATTGATTTATTTTCTATTTAAAATTTTCGAAAAAGACAATAACATTTAATTTAGTTGCATGATTAATAGTTCATAAATCTACTGTAAATAAAAAACATAAATAAATGAACATCCCGACTTATTTGATTTATAAGTTTTAACAAGTGCAATTTATTTAACTTTATGTGCAAAACAACGGTTTCAAAATATATGTATTTAACCACAATGAATAAAAAAGTCTGCTTTTTTGTTGTCAAGACGCGGTTTTTTTTAATCCAATGCATGATTTTAATCGTTTTGAACGATGAAAATTTGTGAGGACAATTTATTTCCTGTGACTTAGTAAAAATCTTCCACGATATTCAACAAAGATAAACCAAAATATTAAATCGTATTGAACAGCATGTGTAATTTATGATTAAAACACTAAACAGGTATGGTAAAATATTCGGAAATTCACAGCCAAATTTTTCCTAAAAACGAAAAAATTGCACAAACACCACGGCCGGTGAGTGTTTTAATCATACATGTATGGTGTTTGAAAATCGTCCTTACGGCGTAATTAATTTCACTGACTTTCCCTGACAAACCCATGTTATTTCCATGACATAAAACAAAAATTTTGAAACTCATTTCCTAATAAGACATAGTTGCAGCAGGACAAATATCTGGACAATTCCATTTTTAGTATGCTCAATTTAAAACGTTGTTTCTTATTTTACAGGTCCATTAACGCTTGTGCAATTGCATCTTCGACAAATGGGCATTTCATAAATTCCCCAACCCTCAAATGCAGCTCGGGCCAGTATTTTGGAATGAAAGTTGTAAGAGAAATTTTCGTTAGAAATTGGTGTGCATTGAATCTTTACAAGGCATTTTTTACGTGAGCCTCAGCAATTACTACCAAATGCAGCATGCAGGGAGATGCAAGGCAAGTAATTTACATGTACGTGTAGTAAAAATGGTGCCCCTGAAAGTCAGTAACTCATGTTGGATTGACTAAAGGGGAAATATCCTATTTGGCAGCTGTATAGCACGTCTGCAGTTCAACCTGTCTGATATGATATCCTGTCTAAACTAATATCTGACACTGGTCCCAACAGTATTATTTTAGACAGGTTCAACTGTATCGCGTTAGAATATTCCAACCAACCAAAAATTACATATTTCTGAACTCCCAAAAAAGGATTGTTTCAGTCACCTTATGCCAAAAAATAAGATGTGCTTATTTACGTCTATTATTACCTATTTGGGCGAGGGGAATTTGGAGAGGGTATCACGTTATCGCCGCAGATGGACTGAAAGGAGGGGGATGGGCCTGGCAATTGGAAGCCCTTCATCCCCCTTGATAAAGACGGAAGCCCCGCTATGGCGCTGGGGCTATTATCGCGAATGGTTTTACCTCGAACATCAATAATCCCGAAGGGATAACATTTAGACTCCACCCAGCAACCAGCCATTAATCTCTTTCCATTAAACTCCCAAGTAGCTTATGTTCGCGGATTATACAAGCGTAATTAAATAGTACTTCATTTCGAGCATCTGTTCTCTATTAAAACAATTGCTTGAGCCAGCGAGCATTAAATGCACTTTCCGGCTGCCAGCGCAGGGAAAAAAAGAGGAAAACGGCGTCATTCGTAGAGTTTAGATTTAGATTAAAATGGATGAAATTGATACCTAAGAGCACGACGAAGGAAAAAAAGCACTGGCGATCAATAGGATCTCCGATAATTAATTTACATTAAAGAAGTACGCCCAAAGGCAGCTGCTTGCTCTGGGTTAGAAGCCAGAAAGCTTCGCCTATACTGCTTCGCAGGTTAAAATGGCACGCAACCGTGCTGCCACCTAGACGCGATGTGGTCGTGCGCCGGAAACCTTATTTGTGGAGGCTGTACCCCTGGTGGAAAGATTAGTAGGGATCAGTATAAAATTCATTGTGATATCACTACATATTTACTGATATATGGTGATATTAGTACAATCTTACTGATATCAGTACGCGTTATACTGGCGAGAATTAGTGTGACCAGTACATTTGCACAAAGTTCTTGAAGTTATTGCTCATGTATAGTTATATTGCAACTCCCTATAGTGAGATTTATAACTTACAAAAAATACAATTAAATTTGACTGTAGACATTTGAAATCACTATCCGCCGTTTTAGTTGCAACAGCTGATGATACCAATACATATCACTACTTAACACTTTGGATTAGTATACAATATTAGTATTAGTGGTGTTAGTACAGTATGGACTGTAGTGACATAAGTATCCATCACTAGTACTGATTTTAAATGTCTGGATGTATCCTTTGTGGTTTAATCAGAAAATTTGAATTCTCTTGTGGGTATTTGTACAAATAATGTTATTTGTACTGCTCATGTCATGCAGACACTGATTATATAATTGCAGGTATGCTAATTAAATCCAACAATTCAGCTTCAAATATTCAGTTAATCGACTTGTAATACAGATGACACTAGTTGCATGTACAGGATATTGATACTACTATCCATAGTAATAGTGATATAACTACCCATAGTAATATCATCATCATTGTGATGTCAGTATCCATACTGATTTTATATACTGACATCAATATATCAGTCCAAAAAACCACTATTCATCATTATAGAGTAGAGATATCAATGGAGATCATATACTAATCTTTCCACCAGTGTGTGACGATTTTCTTTAAATTTTAACTAGTTGTAAACTCACGTGCAAGTCACGTGCGCTTGTTTTGGAATTGGACTTTTCAAATAAAGCGGTTAGCACGTGCTTTACGTCAGTTCCGCACGTGCGTTTATTCAGAATTTTTTCAAAGTTCTTCGTTGACAATTCAATTTGGTTAGGAATTTTTCATAATTCTTTACCAAATCGAGCAGTGTTGATTTGGGAGTTATTTCGTAGCCAAAAGATACAAAAATGTCCGACAACCGTTCCGTGGCGGACATGTACGTGCCACAGTTTGAACTTCGACCAACTGAAGCAGAAACGGCTGCAGGTAAGCGTTGTCTTATAACCTCAGAATTCGTCGAAAACCTGACCTTTCACTAATTCAGAAGATGATATTGGTTCAAACGATGAAGGTTGATTCAAACAACTCCAACAGAAAAAGGTCAGGTCTCACTTAGCTTCGCTGGCGTAAGGGCCATATTGCATTGTTACATGTAGTTGCGAAATGACACATTTTAATGGTTATTCGTGATTGTAAATGTGTGTATCCTAAAGCGACAAGCTTTAGCACCATGAATTAAAATGGTGGCTGCTTTCACATTTGATTTTTTTTATTAATGCACAGCACCTGTACGATACGTCGTTTCAAGCCAGGATGAATGCGCCATATGCACGGATGCTGATAGACGTGGTGACGGACGTGGTGGTGGACGTGGTGGACGTGGTGGACGTGGTGGCGGCGGTTATGGCGATGATGGTGACGGTGGTGTTGGTACTGGTGGTGGTGGTGGAGTTTTCGGCGGTGGCAAAGAAGTCAGCATCATCTGCCTAATATTCATGATAATTGAGCTGGTAAGTCGGAGCAAATTGCACGTTTTGATATCGGTGAAGTTTATTGTACAATAGATATTTTGTCAATAATTTTACACTAACATACTATATATATCCAAAATTTGGTAAATTATCACTGCCATGAGAAATGAGCAACGTGTACCTTTTTCCATAACAAATTCCATTCATGCTAATGATATTTGCTCTATGCAAATTATGCATTTAAGACTAATCAACCCATCTTTTTTTAATCTTTTTGGAAATGTCTTACAGAAGTATAGGCTAAAATTTATCTATCGTAGCGTTGTTTTACTAAAAATTTCGCCTGCAGCGCTCCTAAACCCATCATTTGTTCTCTAATTTTCGAAACTATTTCGCTTATCGTTTTTCAAACAAAAACTTCCTTTAGTGTTCCTTATGATATCACATGTATTTCTGAAAATAGGTTTGAAAATCTTTTCAAAATGTCCGTCTATGGCGTTTCTTACATTAATAATAATTATGAGAATTTCAATATTTACACAAAAACATTAATTATGCACATCGCTTAATCCTTGCTTTTTCATAGGTACTTAAGCGTTTGTCATTAAGCGTAATCATTCATTGATGATCTTGAGTTTTAAAAAAATTTCGCCTACAGCGTTCTTGAACCAAGTTTCTTTGGAAATATTAAAGCATGAAAATGTCCACAATGACACAATATTAATGATAGTCTTCAAAAAAGTTATATTCAATATTTCGTTGGCTATTAATAATTCTGACACAAATGAATGAATTTAAGGTAATTTCTTAATTATTGATAGTACTGGTTATTTCTTTTATAGAATTATGGTCTAAATACCTCGTGCAAAATTGACTGCAAAATTAAAAAATTCGCCCATGGTTTTCAGGTGTTCGGCATTGCCTGCTTGTTCGTCGAAGCCAACTGGGAATACAACACGCTATTCCTACGCTACTACAGCTACCACTACTTGGAAAGAAACATGAGGCAGCACTTGGTCAGTGCAAGAGTGATTTATGGCACCATTTGCGCCATGCCTGTGTTCATACTCTGCATGATAATAGCCGTACTCATCAGCGGCTGGAGAACTAGAATATCAATACTGGTAAGCCAGAATTCACACTTTCCAAATGCATTTTAATTCTTTATTTTTTTTTACAGAAACTGCCACCGATTTATTTAAAAATTGTATTTTCCCCTTAACGTTATGGTACCCCATGGCATCATCCCATGAATATAAATAATGTGGATGCTGTATAATAAATGACCCCACACCGCATCAAAATACTTAGGAATTCAACGTTGTAATTTGAAATTTTAATTTAAAGTACATGAACTCTGATGCTCCGAATTTATTTTAATTTGGCAAACTTTCGACATTTAAGGTTCTGGATTATAATTATCATTCAAAGTTAGGAAATCCCCTGACTTGTGAAACATTTCCAAAATTGCCCTGACTCGCAGGTTCCACATTCAGTTACAAATCCCCTGGCTTCCCAGGGTTTATACGTTTGCCAGGTCCTTTACGTGGGAACCATGGAGTCCTTTAAAATCTTATTTTTCATCCAATACAGTGCATTATCATCTCGATTGTGGGCTTCGTATTCTACTTGACAGCAGGCATCGTAGGCATGGTATTTCCCAAGCACAACGAATGGGTACCAAACGGTGCCAAAATAGTCTTTGAGGTATCAACATTTAACCCAAAAAAATATACGCAGTCTGTAGGGCTAATCCAAGAGAGTAAGAAATATGAAAAATAGGAATCCGACATTTAAACTAATACGAACAATATTTTTGCAGATTCTGGCAATTGTTACAGCAATAGTTTACTTGATACACTTGATTTACGAAATAATCAGAAAATGATGAGGATCGAGGTTCGCCATAGTTAGGACCAAATTCGACATGGACGTCTATCATAGGATACCAGGAAAACGTTCAGGAATAGATTAGATTTTTAGATATCCGAAATAGATTAAGCCGTGTGTTTGCGTTCAGACATGTTACATTAGTTGTTTATGCAGTGCGTAATTCATTGTTTTTCACTTCGATAGACATAATAAATCCATTTTAACCCATGTTGTAAATGTTTTTCTAGCGTGAAATACACCAGCTGATCAGTCCACACCTTATGTTTACCAGGTTTTATATTTGGAAATATTGGAATTAATATAAAAAAAATGTTTGTAAGGCAAAAATGGGTAACTCAACCAACGGAAATAGTGATGTGCACCCTTCAATACCCTAGCGCCATCAATGAATCATTTGGTTCAACTACTGGATTCCAACAAGGGACAGCTGAGGATTCATAGTTTGAAGACGAATTTTTTACGATAGTTATTTTTCGTTCATGTTTTACTGCAGCGCAAACATTACATGGACGAATATCTCGTATTTTGATGAGTAATTCCGTTACAGGGTGCCCCGAACCAAGCAAATTAAGAATTTATCAGCAGTTCGTTGCCAACCCAAAGCCAATTCGAGGGGTGACAAGTCCGATAAATGTTTTATATAAAGCAGCACATAAAGATAAACAAAACGTGATAAGCAAACAATAATAATCAATTGGGAGTGTGATCCGAATCAGGGTGTCGGCCATGGCTGAAAAATAGGGTGCGGAAAACATGGCGGTGTGTTTTTCTGCGCAAAACCATGTTATAGCTCTAAAAATTTGAAAAGTGGTCATGAATGATTTAGGTAAATGTCCAAAGAAGGGTCTTCCATCATTTGGCAATATAAGCTCGTATTTTCCAATACAGGCTTCATACCAAAATTTGCAACTCAATTTCCCTGACTTTCCCTGACCAAATCTGATCAATTTCCCTGACTTATCAAATAAAAAAATGTCTTGCAAGTAAAATCAACTTTATTTTCCACACTTTGCCCATTCAAGTACATGTATCTAATATTTTTCAATTTTTTCACATGCATATATCTGATTTGTTTCACAAATTTCATCTAATTTTTGAAAAACTACTGGGTGTAATTTATAGGGTGTTTTCACAAAACTGAATTGAAAATTAAAAATTTCCTGTCACAAAATTCAAATTAATTTTTTTTAAAAGTTTTCCCTGACTCCCACCTGACTTTTTGGGCAAAATGTCCACATTTCCCTGACTTTCCCAGACAGTACATGTATCTAATATTTTTAAATTTTTTCACATGCTTATATCTGATTTGTTTCACAAATTTCATCTAATTTTTTAAAAACTACTGGAGATAACGAATCGTAGGTGTAATTTATGGGGTGTTTTCACAAAAATAAATTGAAAATTAAAAATTTCCAGTCACAAAATTGAAATTAAACATTTTTTGAAAGTTTTCCCTGACTCCCACCTGACTTTCCCTGACTTTTTGGGAAAATATCCACATTTCGGTCAATTATTACCTCCACCCTTAAAACAATATTGACGTACTTTTCAAGCAGTGCTGCCCCAGCATTCAGGTCGCAGCCTGCCTTGTCTTCAAGGGCCCTAAAAAGATAAAAGTTAAGACAGTGACACTAAATTTCAACCAAGTTATGCAAAGTTTTCCACATATTTTCAATTTTTGTTCTTTTTTCAAAACATTTTGGTGAAATTTTCCAGGATATCTAATTTTTTCAGGCTATTTTCCAAATTTCATTGCCTCAGTTTTACAAAAATCACAAATAAAATCTTAACAAATTGAAGCATCTTAGAATTTTTATTCTTAAAATTCTTTAGCTTCCTCAAGATTTTTTTAGATTTTTCTTTCACACATCAGTTTTTTGCAACTACACTCCTCAAATGATAATAGTGTATCATGATGAGTTTTCATAATGGTTCTCTAAATTTCAGCTACATTTCACAAATTTGTCAACATATTTTTAATTTTTCTTCTTTTTTCAAAACATTTTGGTGAAGTTTTCCAGGATATCACATTTTTCCGGCTATTTTCCAAACTCAACTGCCTCAATCGATTATCCCAATTTTCGGATAATTTACTGTCAGTATCGAAATAATGACGGTAGCACTGATCGTGTAGTGTTTCAATGATGTTACAACACAAATTAGCAATATTCTGCATTCGTTCTATATAATCTCCTTGAAATTCATCAATTTATCTCAAAATAATTGTCTCAAAAATAATTTATTGATTTTAGACAGAAGCTGAACTCACTTAGCTGTCGATTCGGGTTGAGGGGAGAATAGTCTATCCCTCAGAATTTCGAACATTGTGTTTACTGGTCAGCAAACTGAAATGGACAAAAATATGAATGACATGCAATTAGGAAATATTGTACGTGATATTTTGGTCAATAATAATTGGCATGATTTGAATCCAAGGGTTTGGCAACTCTTCCAAATGGCGTCAATGACGTCACGGAAGTAACATATGGCAGAAATTCTGTAGAGGGGCCACCAGGGGTGTAAACAAATTATGACGCATAGTGACAGAAATGATGAGGTGGTGCACGTGATGGTAACGCTAATGGTGACGTGGTGGTTACCAGGACTGTTACACTTCACAGTGACGGTGCAGTTACCATGACAATTATTGAGGCGTTGGTGGTGCACGTGACGGTAACGCTGATGGTGACGTGGTGGTTACCAGGACCGTTACCCTTTACAGTGACGGTGCAGTTACCATGACAGTTATTGAGGCGTTGGTGGTGCACGTGACGGTTAT
>JAQGAF010005957.1:0-11088 GCA_034687865.1 Kryphioiulus occultus | reverse complement strand
GAAGTCCGCCGAGCCGCTTTAACAAGTCCGCACTTTTGTAAGCGCCTTGCGAAGCCGCAATAAAGCACGCATTTTCACGTCAACTCTTGCCGTCGTTACTCGCTCTTGCTGCCGCTTAGCTTTCCCCCGAAGTCGCGCACTCATTCCCCAGTAGAAACCTCGCGCCAAAAATCTATTTGTGATCCAATTTTTCAAAAAGCCCTTATTCATATGATTCGCTTTATTACAATGTTTTCAATACTTTTCTGGGCTAAGATTCGTCATTTCTGAAATAATTCTTATAGAAAGTTAGGACAATTCGAAAACCTTTTGCTCAATTATTATATTATCGTTCATTGACTGTCTGGAAATGACGACAAATGCTACGAAATGCTTACAACAGTTGTTTATTTTTCGTAACAGTTTTTATAGCAGTTGTTTCTTTCATAATAATGAATCACTTTTGAAGTATCATGCAGTATAAAATAGACCAAAACTGGCATTATGAAGTTTTCATATTTATAAAATTGTGATATCATGATATCGATAATCATGTATACATGTAAGATTGCAGAAAAACTAACATGTGAAAATTGACAATATTAACTGATATACGAGATTGAATTGCATGATACGTATCGGTTGCTGAGCTGTCTACCAGGATTGGACATGAGGACAACGAGTGTTCAAATCGAGCTAGTTCTTGCCCGATATGATAACGTCATGAATCTTAACTGTACTATATGTATCAACTGTAAGTCATCGGTGATAATGATAATCATTTTGATGCCAATCGTCTGAACGTGTTTTTGTCTCCTATAAATTGTGTGCAACGACGTCTACTGGTTTCATTCAGTTTTTGCAATGAAGTCCGTGGCTGTCATAGTGCTGTTGTGGAGCATTGGGCTGATATTAACCAAGAATGTTAAAGCTGGAGAGGTTTTAGTTGACTGTTACCCAGAACCTGGCTCTTCTGAACAAGGATGCATTGCTAGAAGGTTCTGTATAACTTTGAAAATTTATATGCACATAGAATTAGACTGAGCAAGGCGAACATTGAAGAATATAAACTTCAGTTCTCTATAATCAAATGCCTATATACTGCAGTATCAGTCCATCATAAAAAATCATTCAGTTTCACTGATTTTTAGTTATTTTTGCAATAAGATGTTGTTTGGGTATGTAAAATATTGTACGAAAGTAAACTGCACTTCATTATTGCTGCAATAAAGTATTTAGTTTAATTTTACTTTCGCTATACTTTTTGATTTAAGTATTTAATTGGCAGCTAGGTTTCTTATAATTTTTTTAATTATTGCGATTAGCTGAAATTAGTGGTCTTTTACTGCACTACAATGCCATTAAACTCAGTATTTTGAACAATTGTTATTTCATATGAACTAAATATGTATTCTTGGATTTTTTGCAAATACACTTGATATTTCCAGTAGTTATAAAGCTATACCGTGATAATGACATCATTTAAAATATATTTTTGAAAATGCAACTAGAAAACATACATGTAGGAAAATATGTAAGCATGGGCTAGGCATTGGAAAGTTGAGTAGAACTTTATAAAGCAATTTTTCACGGCCCAAAGGCTTGACTTATTTAGGGTCCCAAATGCCAGTCCTATGTCCCTGGATACATTACCGTAGCACAAGTAATGTTTTGTCAAGCTGTGAAGGTCAATACTTGCTTTATCTTTTGTTCCAGGTAATTTGGGCTATACTTTACCTTTTGTTCTGTTCCAAATCTCCACAAAATGATTACTTTTTCAACTCTCCTCATCAAGTAGAGTTGAATGACACCTGCATATGCCGCTGCACATTATTATATATATATATTTTTTTGGTTTTTGGACCTTACCTAGTCTAGCCAAGCATAAAATAACCCAAAAACGTATTTTTTATTTACCTACCCTTTTCGTCAAGCAAACACTGCAAGCCTACGAGCTGTTAAGAGAAACCCACTAGCTGGAGTAGGGCATAATGCAAAGTACATCCGTAATTTGCATGTTATTCCTCAATAAGTGTTATTGTTTTATTTTCATGTTTAGCTGCACATGGCAAGAAAACCCTGACCCCACCATAAATCCTCCTTTGTGTCTTGTACCTTCTGGTTACGGATACCAGACAAATGGCGACCCAGTGGAAACGGACCTAGGATTTACTTTGAATCTTATCAGAAAAGATAACCAGGTCTCCTACTATGGTGACGATATTGAAAACATTCGTCTTACGGTGGAATATTGGTCTGAAAATATTGTTAGAATCAAGGTAGGTTGAACTAGTGATGATTTATTATTGCTGAATGCGATAAACGTTGAATCAAATCATGTTTTCATCAGTTCAATCCGATAATCTTGTGTAAATATCTTGTTGATTGTGTATGAGAACATGCAGTAACCATCTAAATCTAAACATATTTTTCTAAACGAAATAAAATGTATCATAAGGACAAAGTTCTAAAATATTTAAATACGTGCTGGCAAGTAGATTTAATTTTCCAAATACTCACAATTTTCATAATTTTTGTTGAAGAAAGCATTCTTCCGATAACATTTTGGTTTATTTTACGAGAAAGTATTTTTTTGCGAATTGCATAAAATGCATTTACACATTTTCTGCTAGTTTGATGATCCAAATAATGCAAGATATGAAGTTCCTATCCCATTGGCCTTACAACCCACATCCAAACCTGCCAATACGGATTATGAAGTCACCTATGTTGATTCCCCTCAATTTGGAGTCATGATCACCAGAATATCCACAGGAACTGTAATGTAGGTTCAGTGACAGGTGTCGTTCTTGAGATCAACATACAACATCAATGCAATTCTCGTTTTTCTTCAAACAGTTTCAACACCAATAATCCAGGATTTATATTTGCTGATCAGTTTTTACAAACAGTCATCACAATACCTTCATCTACTGTCTATGGATATGGAGAGCAACGCCATGGTCGCTATGATCATGACATGAATTATAAAACGTGGGTTGCATTTAACCACGAGAATCAACCAGTTGTAAGTTCACACAAATTTAATAACATTTCTGTTTCGTCCACAATACATGTGTACCTGATACCCACAAAATTCGGTTTGCATCCGTGAGCATGGTAAATCTAAGCTGTACAGTTACTCTACACAGGGCATTTGAATTGTGTAAATGAGTATACTCTGCACCTCCAAAATAGTTTGTAAAATTAGAAACCAGGACAATCTAATCTCAACATGTTGAAATAAGAGCTATGGTATTCAGGCATAAACATGTTCATAATGACTTGTAGCGGCGATTTAGCAACTTTTTAGGGCCCTCAACTGCAGGGTGTCCTCGTGCGGAGATCAGTTAAGTTGCGTTTATACTAGCCTATGTCAAAAAACATTGTTATACAACAAACAAATTAATATTTAACTCTACTGTACAACTTGTTATATAACACCCACTCTATTACATGGATCATCAATACTACAAGATATCAAATAACATTTTATTCTCATTTCCAAACAAGTTGTACAACTTCGCAAAATAACACGCTGTTTGTTAACTGTGTAAACGCACCTCTTAATTTCGATTTCTTTGTAAATATAAAAATTGTGGTATTTTGTCAGCCAAGGGCTGCCACATTTAAACAGGGGCACAAAGGGTTTCAAAAGCTTCAGTTCCCTTGAAACCATCAATTCCTACAAAGATATTAAGAGAAAGGCTCGATTTCATGTAATATGCATGTTTATATTCTTTAAATTTTTTGATTCTAACAATATAAAAAATAATAGCTTTGCGTGCTTCTTCTAATATATATGACATTTGGACATTCATTCGAACATTTTCTTTTAAAGAATGACGACAATCTCTATGGTACCGAACCATTTTATTTAAACCTTGAAGATGCAGACGGAAATGCCAATGGTGTGTTTTTCTACAACAGCAATGCCCAAGGTATGGAACTCGTTTCCGCATGTGGCCTATTGTTTTAAATAATCTTCAAGAAACAAAGTTCAGCTTAGTCATTTTCTTATTTTCGTTTCGTGTACATTTTTTTTCTGTTCATAGAATTTGTGGTGCAACCAGCTCCTGCTATCACATTCCGAACTGTTGGAGGAATTTTGGACTTCTACGTTTATCTTGGACCAACACCGGAAGATGTTGTTAAACAGCACTATTCAGTATGAATCCTTCTTTGATGAGAATATTACCTGAAGGCTTGCATTCATACTTGTTAATACAATGCATTTCTTTTCGTTTTCAAGGTAATCGGATTTCCAACCATGCCATCATACTGGTTCTTGGGTTCCCAATTGTGCCGATACGGTTACCAGAGCACTGACGAAATTAGAGGAGTTGTTCAGGGCATGAGAGATAATCAAATTCCATATGCAAGTAATCTGTCATATCTTCCCACTTTTTTTAATGCGTCACATGAGTAAAAATTAAGGTTTACATGTAATTTTAGGATGTACAATTCTGCGATATTGACGCACTTGACCGCTGGTTGACATTTACTATAAATCCCAATGGATTCTCTGACATGTCTGCTTTTGTGGATGAACTTCACCAATATGGTCTAAGATATATACCCATTGTGGTAATTATCATTCGATG
This sequence comes from Kryphioiulus occultus, assembly GCA_034687865.1. Lineage (NCBI taxonomy): Eukaryota > Metazoa > Arthropoda > Diplopoda > Julida > Julidae > Kryphioiulus > Kryphioiulus occultus. The sequence continues at coordinate 6,505 of JAQGAF010005957.1, read as the reverse complement.
TCATTAAATACATTACTAGCCACTGGGAAAGTACTGTTCTCCTACATTATTGAGTATTTCTTGGTAAAATTGTTTATAGGAATGTGGTATTGGTAACGATCCAAGCTTGATTGGAAATTATCCACCATTGGATGACGGTTTAGCAGCTGATATTTTCGTGAAAGCTGCTGATGGTAGCAACCTTATCGGCCAGGTATGATCAAAACACAAAAATGATTGTCTTGTTGGTATACTTTGTCAAATTTTCTTCGCGAATAACATTTAGTGATTGCTATTGATTTTCTCATACCATAAAACGAGTTGAGGGATAAACTTTGATTTGTTGCTGTTTATAGGTTTGGCCTGGCAGTACTTATTTCCCTGATTTTAGTAATCCAGGCGCTCCTTCTTATTGGTCGACTCAGCATTTGAAGTTATACAACGATCTTGGAGTTAAATTTGACGGCATTTGGCTCGTATGTTATTACAACTAATTAACATATCTGTATGGCATTCAAATTACTAGGACTGTAACATATGTTGTTGTTTAATCAGGACATGAACGACCCGTCGAATTTTGTAGATGGTTCTGCAACTGGTTGTGCCAACAACAATTATAACAATCCTCCTTATCCTACTCGTAAGTTTAATTCGCTGACATTATTTCCCACTATAGAAAAGGTGTATAACCAGCTTTTATTAAGTTCCATGATTAGCAGTAAGAAATGTTTCTACATAGTTTTTTTTGTTTTCGTTTAAGGCGGCGAAATGTTTTCTCGTTTCGCCGCTTGACGACGCTGAGTTGCAAGATAACATTCTACAACTCAGCGCCCACTAGCGGCGGAAGGCGGAAACTTTTCTCCGTCGAATAATTCCAAAGAAAACTTTGAGAGAGAATTGTTTGATATCATCAAACTCGATCACCATATTTTTAATAATATAGCAACACAAATCACGAAACCATATTGGGGTATGCTGCACCAGATTGCGAATTGACTCAATTCGATTCAGTACAAAATCAACACAATGGGCAGTTTAAATGTTTAAAAAACTTTGTCGTTAAATGTCGAATGCAAAACGCAGTGATTTATTAAAACCGTTTTTCGGTTTATTTATGAAATTTGTACAGATGCTCGAGATGCTATTGATGGACTTTATCACAGAACTCTTTGCATGGATGCTCAGCAAACAGCAGGCTTGCATTATGATGTCCACAATTTATACGCTTATTATGAAGTACAATCTACCTATGCGTGAGTATTGTTTTTGTCCAAATAATAACATAGTCATGAACAGAAAATAAATTTAACTTTCGAATAATTTTTGTATTTTCGAAATAATGCAATTTATGCTCGAAGTAATATTTTTTATTTCCAAAGCGCACTACAAGCAATTTTTCCAGGAAAGAGACCAAATATGTTCTCAAGGTCAACTTACCCAACGTCTGGGAGATATTCTGCCCATTGGCTGGGTGACAACGATAGTAGCTTTAGCTCAATGAGAGACTCCATTCCAGGTACCCATGCTCAGTTATGTTATTTTATAGATAAACAAAACATTGCACCTTTCGATTACTTATACGTTCTTTCTTGTTCACTAGCCATTTTGGAATACAATTTATTTGGCATTCCAGTGGTAAGCATGTGTAACCTTCTTTTAATTTAGACTGGATTAATTTCGAAAAGACTGAACGATTTTTTTTTGATAGGTCGGAGCTGATATTTGCGGTTTCAATGGAGATACATGGGTGGAACTTTGTATCCGTTGGCAACAGCTTGGTGCATTCTATCCTTACTCTAGGAACCACAACAGCGGCACCGTGGTATGAACCGAATTTTATTTTCATCTGCAACATTGCTTGTTTGAGTATTACAATTTTGGAATCAAATTTATTCCCGGGAAGATAAACTGCAAACATCCATGGGTTTTGTTAATTTTTTATTTATGATTAAAACTTTGCAATGTCATTGTACAACCATGACAGCGGTTTTCAAAACTGTTGTCCATGAAGTACCTTAAATTATTAATACTGCATAGCCAAAACTTGTGATCTAGTTTTCTTAATGATTTCCCGACCTTGGTAATATTGTATTTCTTAAAAATTCGTAAGGAAAGTCTGCCAACATGCATTATTGGTGCTCTAATTTAAAAAAACAAATTCCTACAGTAGTTCCATCGGCTACAGTATTCATAGCAAATATTTTCCAGTTCAACACCTTCAAAATTTCTATTAATTTTTTAGGCTTTTCAGGAATTATTGGTGCTACTAAGCAATATTTTAAATAGAAATGTTTGCTAAAATATAAAATCGTCATTCGGCATCTAGTTTCCTTTTAAAAAATAATATACTCAACATGTTCTCAAAATGCAACGATGAATTAGTATACTAACAAAATTGGTACTTCAAAAAGTTTAAAAATCACCCTAAAATGTTAGTCTACAGGAGGCAAAATTCTCTAGGGTTATAGCCTGTTATAGGTACAGATTGATAATTCGTAAATGGTATAATTTACAATGCCATGCAAATCGACGTTGTTATATTCTAAATTAGGCTCAAGATCCACCATCACTTGGACCAGAAGTAGTTGCTGCCTCAAAAGCTGCTCTCACTGAAAGATACCGACTTCTGCCTTATCTCTACACGTTAATACATGATTCCCACACAATTGGTGGAACCGTGGCCAGGCCTCTTGTACATGAGTAAGTTGGACATGGCTTGGATAAGCGCTTTTTTCCATTCTGAGATTGTTAAGAAATTGTTTGTAGTTTGAAAATTGTGGTGAAAAATTGATATGGAAATGGGATTTAATGATGAAATACAAAAAAGCATGTTGTGATATCGAAAATTCACTCATAATTGTTTGGGTAGATTTCCAACTGACCCTGAAACCTATGGCATCGACTTTCAATTTTTGTGGGGACCTGCTCTCTACATTTCGCCAGTGGTTGAGGAATATGCGGTTAATGTGAGCATATATTTCCCTGATGCCAGATGGTACAATTACTACACGGTAAGCTAATGTCTATTGTGATAAAGGAAAATGGACAATAGTGTTTAAAAATAATTAAGGGGGGTAAACTGGACACTATCAATTTCTTCATCAAAATGTTTTAGTACTGACCTGTTTTATTTCCTGAAGAGTAAATGAGTGTATTTACGAATAATGCAAGTTTGTGATTGAGTCGACAAGGCAAAAATGTTGCAAAAGTATTGGCGAATTTGCATCGCATTTCCTGTACCTCTTGTTAGCTTTTTTCCGGATTTTTTTCAATATCCAAAAGGCCATAATATTATATTGGAAACTCTTAACTTTTTAAGGATTATTTGTCATCACCTGAAAGTCATAATTACGTTTCGGTACTTTTGACTGCATGCAGTATTTCTTTCCCCATACCTGATACCAATTGCAGTATCGACTTTAATGTTTTATAGCCTGGTATTTATTTTGTTCCAATAAGGAATTAAATTGTTACTTCATATATCTAGGGCGCTCAAGTTTCAGAAGTTGGTACCACTATTGTCGTTGATGCTGACTTAGACGATAATATCCCATTGCATGTCCGCGGAGGCTACATTTTGCCAACACAAGAGCCCAATGTTACAACAGATTCAAGGTTTGCAAATCGACTTTAAATTCGAACCAAAAACTAAATTTCTAACTACATGAAAATTTTCAGTCGACTTAATCCATTTGGACTTTTGGTGGCACTTGATGCCAATGGAGCAGCCAGTGGCTACCAGTTCTGGGATGATGGAGAAACTCAAGACACAGATGTTTCAGGAGCATTCAATACACTGACGTTCTCTGCAGCAGCGGTACAATATTGTTTGAAGAATTACTATATTGAATACAATATACTCCATTTTATTAATTTAAAAAATCTCCAATGATTCGCTTAATTTACGGAAATTTAAACCTGGAAAAACAAATCGTTTACAAACATAACTTTCTGGAAAATTTATCAAAAAAGCAAGAAAACGAGCTGCATTTGGAAATACTGTTTTTGGAAAATAATTGTTTTATTTTGTTACGTGTTTTACAGGGTACTCTAAATATCCAAGCTACAGCCACTGGTGGTGGAGACATGGGAGCACCGTTAAACACAATTAAAATCTTTGGCGTGGATAATGCACCAACATCAGTCACTGCCGATGGTGTCCCTGTTGAAACAGGCAGCATTAATTATGATGCAACCAATAAGGTAAGCATTCTTCAACAATAGTTTCCTTTGTACAATAACTGACAAGCACCGAATACTTTATAACTAACAAGGGAAATAACTTTTAAGATTTTGGAGTGTTTCTTTAATGTACCTAAATGTCATTCGCTAATACTAAAAACAATACTAACTTAAGCATTTCTAATTATCTTCCTAGGCACTAACACTCAGTGACTTGAAACTTAGCCTTCCAAATGACCACACAGTGACTTTCAACTAGTTTTGCAAATCTGCTTGTTTTTTGAACATTATTTTTCAATAGATATACCATGAACTTTGCGCACGATTATGACAATAGATTTGATATAAGCGAATAAATACTTGTATAATGTTGACTGGATATATCAAAAGATAATTAAATGATTTGCCATTACATTTAACAGTATACACTTACTTAGTTACCTTTGAGCAAGCCTTTGAGAGATAATTTATCGAAAATCGGTGCAGATGAGATAGTGGAATTCTGTTAATAATGGATTTCTGTTAATAATGGATTTAGCTATGTATACGTGTACTTGTAAATTGTTTATGCTCACGACAACAAAAACTGTTAAAAACAAACATAGCTTCGAACTCTGGAATCTGATATTTACACAGCATTGCATTTTACATTATGGTACTTTAACATGCAATGCAGCTACCCCTAGTAATACCCCTACAGCTGTAGAAAGTATCTTCATTTCTTGTGTGTGTACAAGATAAGGTCTTTATGAACACAACACTATATTCTACATGTATGCATGTATTTACTACTGAACCGCATAGAAATCGCAATAATTGGGGTATATACATATATATTCAAAGGTTCACTTTTTATTATGTGATAAAATCCAATATTACCAAACATTTTTACGTACATTGCAAAACGTCGTTTTGGCTTCAGTTACTGAATGAGAACAAATTGCTAAATTACTTAATTGGGGAAGAAATGTTTATTTTGAACGAATAATATTAATCTGAAATTGTCATCAAGATGTATTGATTGGGCATTGTAAACTTACCGACCTGCATTGTATCTGTAGATTCGGACAGTTGTTTATCTAGGCTGAAAATGAACTACCAAGTGAAAACTGACGTTCATAACTGATATAAGAGATTGGATTCCATGATACGTATTGGTTGCTGGGCTGTCTACCAGAGTTGGACACGAGACCAACTAGTGTTCACATCAAGCTTGTTGTTGCCCGACATGATAACGTCAAGAACATTAAGTAAACTTAATTTATAAACTGTAAATCATCGTTGATAACGATAACTATCAATCGCCTGAACCTGATTTCTTGTATCATATAAATAGTGTACAGATACGTCTCATAGTTTCATTCAGTTTCTGCAATGAAGTCTGTGGCTGTCATTGTGCTGTTGTCCAGCATTGGACTGATATTCTCCAATCCAAAGGCCCAAGTTCCTCAAACCAAGGACGTTAAAGCTGGAGAGGTATTAATTGACTGTTACCCAGAACCTGGCTCTAATCAACCAGGTTGTATTGCTAGAAGGTAATGGTTCTTACACAATTATTCTGAGGTAGAGTTACATCATAAATCTGTTGAGCAATGAATGTTTTTTGCAAGACGAACTAGCCAGGCTATTTTGATAATAATAGCCGAACGACCTAAAAGCCGAATAACAAGAAAATGCGATCTTTACTTAATTTGAATTCTGATGTAGATGTATATTGCATAATTTAACTTTAAACAGCTATTTGCAACTAAAAAAACACTTATATTGGTTTGCTTACAATTTCTGTGTAAATTTGTTAACGAAAATCTCATATTCATGCATGTATTGCACAGTATTTGAAAATCAATTGATCTATGTTGTCCACCATGGTAAATTCATTAGTGCTTATGTCATCTCAACCTTTTTTGATGGTTTCTCACCTTAGATGCAACTTTCATATTCGTCAACATCAAATTCATTTTCATTGGTCAGTTCTCTTTGACTCATAGTCACCTAAAATAACCCATAAAAACGTAATTTATTTAGCTGCCCTGCATCAGGCAAACACTGCCAGCCTACGAGTTGTTCGGAGAAGCCTACAAGTTTGGGGGAATGGCTTAATTTAAAAAAAAATGCGCTCGTTATTGTATGTTTTCATGTTTAGCTGCATATGGCAAGAAAACGATGACCCAAGCATAAATCCTCCTTGGTGTCTTGTGCCTTCTGGATACGGATACCAGACAAATGGCGATCCAGTGGACACCACCCTAGGATTTACTTTGAATCTTGCTAGAAAAGCTGACCAGGTCTCCTTCTATGGTGGCGACATCGACAATATTCGCCTTACGGTGGAATATTGGTCTGA
>JAQGAF010005956.1:0-11090 GCA_034687865.1 Kryphioiulus occultus | reverse complement strand
CATTTCCTTTGTTTGCTGGTAATGAGGACACTGTTTGGAAACATGTTTCAACAAACTCGTTCTAGAAAATACTTTTTGCTGAGTCATGTTTTCCGATAAACATGTTTTCGCAAAATGTTTCTAGGTGTGTACTAAGCTTTACAATGACCATGCACCGGTATAGGGTCCCATAGCTACAAGTATTAACCATTTCTTTCACCAATCGTTATTTCTGCTTCTACATGTATGTACACTTGAGTGCAAAAAAATCGACCCACCTGCATGAATCGAGTAAAAGTGTGTTTCCCAGAAACCATATGTCCGATTTAAAATCGGAAAAAATTTGTTTTGTAGACAATTATTTCGCTTAATTGCATAAAATTACTTATGTATATTTGAGGCGCAAAATGTCGAACTTAGAGCAACCCAAATTCGCAATATTTATGACACATGCATTCTTGTACCCCTGTGACATGCAATTTGAATGCAATTTGATTATCAGAGCATAGTGAACACACATCGAAACACTATTCTCCATAGAAACTCAACAGAAATCCTTTTCACACTAGGCGAGTTATAAATAGGAATAAATTGCTTACAAAAACATTTTTCTGATTTTAAATCCGACATTTTTTTCTGAGAAAAACACATTTTTACTCGATTCTTGCAGGTGAGTCGATTTTGTTGCTGTCAAGTGTAGCTTCTGTGTTACTAAGCCAACCGCGTATTATAAGGATGAACGTTTCCCAACTACTATTCAACCATTTTATTTTCCGAATGCCGTATTTCTTAATGTTTTTCACATAAAAAATGCCAGTTCGTCGAAAGATGCTGAAATCACGCACGAAAACGCAATGCGATCGATCGGCTTAGCCGACCTTAGCCGACTTTAGCCGAAGCTAGCCGAACAGCGCCATTTTCTACGGACGCTCTTCTGGACTTCATCTTCTGCCGTCAGAGGCGCCAGCATCCGGAAAATCGATGCAGCTTTTCGGAAGATGAAACGGAAGTAGGGCATAGTTTGGCGCTCGACCATATTTTCAACGCCAGAAGCGAAAATCCGTCAGGATTGTCGGATGCAGATCGAATTCGAAGCTAAAACTGCCTGATTTACCGGATTCGATGTTCGACCTGTACTCCAGGAGCGTCCGTCACAACAGGTCAGTACCAAGTGTCATCCTGTCATCCTCACCCATGTCCAAGCGCAGCATCTGGGGTCAAAGGTGAACGTGCCACCTTACCCCCATGTCAGAGATGCGCAGAAAACGTGACGCATTAAGGGTCATCATCATGATTTTCCAAATTTAGAATGTTGGGTCATCTTCCAGCCCAACGTTCTCAAATAGGAATTTTTCACCTAAATACGTTCGCCATGTTTTATTGGAAATTGAAAATGTTTTGAACCGAGCGAAATTGTTATCAACATTAGATAAAAATTAATTGTGTTTAGTCACACAAAATGATGAATGAAAAAAATGAAAAACGTCATATCGTTTTTGGATGACAATAAAGCGGATATTAGCCCAAATTTTTGCCGAAAAATTTATCCATGACTTTTCAATGACCTTTTCATGACTCCAATAAAATTTCAATGTCTAGTAGAATATGGGGCAATTCAAGGTTTATGTCATCAATATAAAACCGTGAATTTTAACTGAAAGTTTTATTTTGTGAACAATCAAAGACAAACCTACCATGACCCTAATGTAAATTTCATGAATTTCCCATGGTTTCCCTGAACTGAATTTCATTTCATGACATTTCCATGACCTTTTTTTAAATGAATGAACGTCAACCCCCTCCCCTAAGACGATGACATTAGATGATGATTGATCGATGTTAAGTCGATTATAAACAGAATTTAAAAAGAAAAATTGTGGGAATTTTTTCTTTTTAAATTGAGATTAAAATTGATTCCATCCTCTCCTCTTTACCTTATTAAAAGAAATGATATAAAAATTGAATGTCCATAACATAGTGAAGGGTAGGGGTGGGGAATAACTAATAATTGTTGAAGTGAACTGAATGATGTGAAGAAATCGTGCCTCACATATTCGAAATGGCCATACTTTTAAAAAGCCATATTTTTTTGTAAATATTTGGGCTAAAATCCACCATTTGTCATCCAGTTTTTCCAAAGACAAATTAATTTAAAAATTTGCTTTCCGTGAATGAAATCAAATATTTGCTATCAAATTTTCATAAAAATTTCGCACAATTCTAATTTGTTTGGTGAATGATGATGGCATCACTTGGGGGGAGGGATTAAAAATGATAACAGAGAAGGGAGGGTGTTAACAAATGCTAAGCCATATTTTTTGTCATTTTTTGGTGTGCTAAAATCCATCATTGGACATGCAGTTTTGTACATTCTGTTCCTTCAAGAAATCCATCATTTTAATCTAATTTTGATAATTATTTCGTTCAATTCGAATTTTTGGGCAATGATTTTGACATCACTTGGCAAACAAATTATATGGCGTTTTTCCTATTTTGAAAAAGTGCAATTGTGAAACTAAAAAACTAAAAATCCATTGTTTTTTTATCTAGACTTGATAACAATTTCGCAAAATTAGAAATTATTTTGTCAATGTTGTTATTCCTCCCAAGATGGCGAACTTTTACAAAAGCAACCTTCCAAAAATACACCCATGCACTTTAAGATTTTAATAATTCGTCTTGGGGCGCTGAAGGTTTTTGGTAACACAGATTTTTAGTAAGGGATTATATCAGATTTTTTCTTAAAATGCGATTCCTTTCGGAATTTATTCGGAATTTATTCTTGAATTTTTTAACTTAAGAGAGTTTGACGACATTACAAAATCGCACACTGTAAACTCCCTTATACACATTATGTATGATTTTAACATTTTTGGTAAGAGATTTTGTTAGATTTTTCTTAACAAGCGATACCTTTCTAAATTTGTTAAATTCTTGAATTTCTTAACTTAAGAGGTCATGCCGACATCACAAAATTGTGATTTTCAATTCCCTTTATACACTGTATGTATGATTTTAACAGATTTTGGTAAGGGATTTTATTCTGATTTTATTAAAATGCGATTGCTTCTGAATTTGTTACAATTTTAAGTTTTTAACTAAGAGAGTATGACGACATAACAAAATTGTTAATTTCAAACCCCCTCATTTGCATGATTAGAACAAAATTTTGGTAAGGGATTTTATTAGATATTTTTTAAAAGGCGATTCCTTATTGATAATTTTAAATTTAAGAGATTATGACAACATCACAAGATTGTGATTTTAAAACCCCTTATGTGAACCCTACCCCCTCATGTAAACACCCACCCCATCATCATTCAGTGAAAATATTTGCACTTGACAACATTCACACCAAAACGGTAAAGGCAAATTCACTTCCTGTCATGTTTCCTGCCTTCAAAACAAAATGGCTTAAAACATATTTCGCAAAGTGTTGCAAATGGAAACTGGAATGGTATCTCGTGACCCCACGTGACCCACACTCCGAGAGTTTCGGGCGCCAGGGGGCGCTGCGGAGCGCCGAGGAATAATAACCCCATTAAGCTGAAATTGAATTCATCGATTGCTTTCGCTTTGGAAAAAGGAGACGAAGGAAGAAATGCTGGATCATGGTTGATGGATTCCGACGAGATGCTGAAATGCGATAATCCGCCAGCATCAATCAAATCTAGCACACAAAATGGCGGCTATGCGCAAAAGATGAATGGTCGAAACTACTTAAGATGGCATTGCTTTCTGTGGATTAAAATTTGTTCCAAAGCTGAACATTGCAACAATGTCAGAAAGTCGTTTCGACGCCATCTTGTTGTATTCGTATTCCCACATCTAACTGTGATGCATTTAGAAATGTATTACAAGACATGAATTGTAAAATACATTTATAAAATGTCTGTAGATTGAGACAAATTTAGTTTCAAACTATTGACAAATATATCTGGAAATGCATTTCAAAATGTTTTCAAGCATTATGAAATGCATTTTGCAATGTATTGTGTGTTTTAGAACGAATTGTGTAATGCACACTGTAATGTAAGCTTAGTTCGTGTGCGTTGAAGAATATGTTGTGTAATGCAAAGTGAAATGTATTCTATTTGCCTTGAAGAATGCATGTGACAATTTATATTCCATGCATTGTAAAATCTTAAAGCCTTGCTAAATTTCATAATTTCAAGGTTAAAACATCCCAATTCTGAATTTTAATTCAATACATACATTAAATTAGAACTGGCAATAAAATATAGATTAAAATTCAAAAATACATCAATTTTGTTCAATTCAATGCAGCACACAACTTTTTGTAATACATGTACATTGTGAAATACACAAGTCAGTATATTTTATATTACATTGTCAAATGCATTAGTGAAATACATGTTCATTTTTGTCTATATTATCAAGTGTATTTCGTGTTGCGATAAAAACGTCCAATGCATTTGCAATATGTTTTGCAATTCGTAATGCAGTTGAAATGCATTTTCTTGCCATCATGCAAACAAAGGCTCTTAGAACGTGCATTCAAATCAATTCAATTCAACATTGATCCGATCAAAATTGCTTCAAAATTATCCCTAGCATTTCTAAACGCACATCTTCTTGGTTCCATGTTCTACGTGATCTAAGCTTAGATTTTGGATGGTTATAAAAATTGCCAGCAGATTCCCTGTGTCTAATATGGCACTGGGATATGCTACGGTATATTTCCTGCCCCAAATATTCACAAATTAGGTATATTTCAACCCTGCTTGTCTAGCAGACAAGAATGACACCTGTCTTAGTAGTCAATATTTATGCTTATCCTAAACGAACCCAAAAATAACTAACCCGAATTTTTGTAGGTTTTTAATGTTTTTTGTGCCTAACCTGACCTAACCTAACCTAAAAATGCAAGCTATTTACTGTAGACAATCTCTGCCAGCCTAAGAGCTGTATCTTTTATGAGCATTGTGAGTCGCTTTCAAAATTTTCAGGATGATCGATTGCCTTTAGGGAAAAGTAATTTATTTTGAAAAGTCAGGGCAATTCATCGTATCAGTATTATATTTCATTTCACATAATTGGTTAGGAGATCAAGTCAAGAGTCAGGAGCACAAAAGTCAAGATATTCCCCATCTATAGAAATGGGAAATTGCCCTTATATCAGCATTGCACCATTGTTGCAAATTGTACCTGAAAATTTCTAAGTACTTAAAGGAAAGAATATTAAAAACTTAAATGGAATTATGAGATGACAATTTCACAAAAATAATCTAAATTTGATGTTACCTTATACAATATTTGTCTTCCATCTCTGGTTTATAATTATCAACAATTATAGCATTTCTTTCATTTTCGTGTTATAGCTTTGCATTTTTAGGGGTCAGGGTGGGCAGGGAAATTTATTGTAAAAATTGGAAAGGTCAGGAGAGTTGACAGTCGCATTTCTGGGAAGTCCTCAGAAACGATGGTATAATTAGGTTCTGATGTTATGATGTTCTGATTTTAAGATCGAAGATTTCCAAATTATCTAAGCTGCATGTATAATAGCACCATGTTAAAGTCTATATATAGAAGCAAGCCCATTCACAATATCACGACGATAAAGTTGAAAAACAAAGTATTTTCAAAATTTCTTTCACATCATAAATTCCGTTCAGAATTTTATTGATTTTGACTTTGTTGAGTCTACGAGCTAGTAAGACTTTTCCCAAAAACCTCCCTAGCGGCCATAAGCCCTGCAAACATAAATAATTTTCAGTAGTGGTTATAAAACTTGCCATCCTGCCCAAGCTTGACTTTTATTAAAAGATTCATTGGCTGTAAAACAGAATAGTCCCTTATGAGAAAATGGGCTTCTCCTTTGGCTTGTATGCTGGCAGTGATTGCCTGTGATTAGTGATGCAAAACAAAAATTATATTTTAGGTTAGTATAGGTTATGATAAACACAAAAAACATAAAAAGGATTAATACAAATAATTATGAAACGTGTTATTTTTGTCTACTAGACAGGCAGGGTTGACACATGAATTCCCAAAATTCTACCAGTGATGTCCATTCTTTAGATCAGAATTGGAAATTTCTTAGAAATTCTTAGATTCCTTAAGCAGTCACATTTATGTCGTTCTGGAAGCTTCCAGAGGCTGATTGCATTTATTGGTTAGTTTAGGTTATTGTTAACACAATAAAGGATAAATTGTGACAGCTATGACACATGTCATTCTTGTCCACTATAGACAAGTAAGGTTGAAATATATTATACATGTTTTAAGCAGGGACTATACCGTAGAATCTCAGGTGTATTTAACCTGTAAAAGTCTTTAAACTGTTACTCATTGTCAATACCTCCTGAGCCTTCTAACAACTTCCATGGACCTTAAAGAACCTTTTCCCAAAATTCTACTGATGAAATCCGATGTTTAGCTCAGAATTGGAAATTTCTTAGAACTTCTGAGATTCCTTAAACAGCCACATTTAGGTCCTTTGGAGGCCGATTACATTTGTTGGTTAGTTTAGGTCATGATAAACACAATAAGGGATCAATTTAGACATGTATGACTCATGTCATTCTTGTCTTCTAGAGTAAGTAATGTTGAACTATAATGTACATGCACAATACATATTCTGTACACATTTGAAGCAGGGACTATATCGTAGCATATCAGATTTCTTTTACATGAAAACTCAAAACTATTACGGATGGTCAAACCTCTTGACCCTTCTAACAACCTTCCATGGACCTTTAAGAGCCTTTTCCCGAAATTCTACTGATGATGTCCTCTCTGTAGCTCAGAATTGGAAATTTCTTAGAATTTCTTAGATTCCTTAAGCAGCAACATTTAGGTCGTTCTGTAAGCTTTCTGGTGGCCGATAACATTTTTTGGTTAGTTTAGGTTATGATAAAGACAAAAAAGGATAAATTGAGAAAGCTTTGACATATGTCATTCTTGTCAACTGGATAAGTACGGTTGAAATATTGTGTACACATTTAAGCAGGGACTATATCGTAATATATCAGATTCCATTTACCTGAAATAGTCTTTAACCTGTTGCCCATGGTCAAAACCTCCTGACCCTTCTAATAACCGTCCATGGACCTTAAAGAACCTTTTCCCAAAATTCTACTGATAATTTCCTCTCCTTAGCTCAGAATTGGAAATTTCTTTTAATTTCGTAGATTCCTTAAGCAGCCAAATTTAGGTCGTTTTGTAAACTACTGGATGTTGATTACATTTGTTGGTTAGTTTATGTTATGATAATCACAAGAAAGTTAGTTTAGGTTATGATAAGTACAAAAAAGGATAAAGTGAGATAGCTATGACACAATTCTTGTCTTCTAGACAAGAATATAAGGTTGAAACATAATGTGCATGTACAATACACATTTTGTACACATTTTAAGCAGGGAATATATCGTAGTATATCAGGTTTCTTTAACCTGCAAGGTCTTAAAACGATAAATTAAGACAGCTATGACACATGTCATTCTTGTCTACTACACAAGAATATAAGGTTGAAACATAATGTGCATGTACAATACACATTTTGTACACATTATAAGCAGGGAATATATCGTAGTATATCAGGTTTCTTTAACCTGCAAGGTCTTAAAACGATAAATTGAGACAGCTATGACACATGTCATTCTTGTCTACTACACAAAAATATAAGGTTGAAACATAATGTGCAACTACAATACACATTTTGTACACATTTGAAACAGGGAATATATTGTAGTATATCAAGTTTCTTTAACCTGCAAGTCTTAAAACTTGCCTGGTCAAAACCTTTTGACCCTTCTAAGGACATTTTCCCAAAATTCTACTGATGGTGTCCTCTTTTTAGTTCAGAATTGAAAATTTCTTAGAATTTCTTAGATTCTTTAAGCGACACATGTAAGCTTACATGTAGGTCGTTGTGGAGACTTCTGGAGGCTGATTACATATTTTGGTTATGGTAACCAGAAAAAGGATAAATTGATACAGTTATAACACATGCTATTTTTGTCTAATAGGCAAGTAAGGGTTGAACAATAATGGGCCTGTACAATACATAATGTGCACACATTTTAAGCAGGGACTATATCGTAGTATATCAGATTTCTTTGACCTGTAAAGTCTTAAAACTTGCCTGGTCAAAACCTCTTTAAGAACCTTTAAGGACCTTTTTCCAAAAGTCTATTGCGGATTTCCTCTCTTTAGCTCAGAATTGGAAATATCTTAGAATTTCTTAGATTTCTTTATCAGCCACATTGAGGTCGTCCTGAAAGCTTCTGTGGGCTGATGTTATGATCGTTCCACTATCGATCGCTCCTTAATTAAAAGAGCCGGCTGCTTAGGAAATTGGCTAATTAATTTCTGCCACGCAGGAGACATTAGACTACTTACTGCGTGACCCCCGAAGGTCAAACCTCCATAAATTACCCAGAATGCACCCTTCCACACGCGACCAATCAATAAAACTTGTTTCATAGCCCTGTTGGGGGTGGACAGGGGCGACATGCACCGGATACGTGATCAGAAAGACGAAAATAAAACGACATCGTCAACTTGATTAGAACGGTCTTAAAGCCTCTTAAAGCTTGGTCCTGAAAGCTTGGTCAGAAAAACAAAACAACAAAAATAACGCATAACCTCTAAAACTAATTAATTTTTATACTTGATGGCGAATTCGGAAATGTCTGGAAATGCGACAAAATCGTTGATGAGTTCTTAGAAGTTCCATAAACTTCTTAAGACCTTGCTATGGTACATGGTCAACGCATAGAACCTCAGGAGTCGGTTCCGGGTAGTTGGCTAAAACATTACAAATGAAAACAGAAGAAGATTTTGGTAATGAATAATGAGTGCTAAAATGAATGTGAAATGCGTTTTGTAAGTCAAGCAATTTGGAGGATGACCTCTTATAAATTATAGTGAAACTACAGATTTCAATAAAACCAAGAGAGATATTGCAATACCAAATAAGAAAATGAAAATGCAAAATAATTTACAAAAACAGACAATTTGACTAATTTAATTTTCTGCATAGTTTATAAAATTATTTTTATAACGTGAGTTTTGTTATATTTTTTAATAAATCATTTTAAAACATTAGGCCTAATGACTAGTTTATTTTAAGTGATGTTGGGCAAACTTTCAAACTTAAAAAAACGTAAGTGCTCCACAAATAAAACTAAACGGGGAGCTATAATATCACACCCAATCTATAGGGAAACGTACATTTATTTAGAAATGGCTGAAAGTCCATACATAAAATTAGTAGAAATCAATTAATCGTGTTGGAAAATTTCAGAATAATTCAAATGTAAACCCATATGATGTCACTGGAATCCGTGGAAATCATTTTATAAACTCAAGTATAGTCCTTGGTCCAAATGTGCACAAAATATTTATACATGTATACATATTATACATGGGCACGCAATATTTATACATGTGCAAACAACATTTATACATGTATTCAACTCTACCAGTAGTTGTCTTGGTTGACAGAATTTATCCTATTATCTTTTTAAATATTTTGTGTTTACCCTGAACTAACTGAAGTAGACGTCCCAGTATTTTCTCTGACTTTTCCAGTATTTAAAAATAAATTACCTTGCATAGTCAAAATGCAAAGTAGGGCTTGTGCTAAGGTATGGAATATGCTAGTGTATATTTCTATTATATTAAATTATAAAGAACAGAAAATTTAGATTTTTTTCTAAATGACAATTTCCAGCAGCTACATGTACATGTGCGTCTCATTTTCAAACAAGAAAAATATGAATTCCCAAGTACAGAGTTTGACATCCCTAAACTTTTTATCTAATATCTTGCTATGTGATAGCCAATATACAGTAATACAGCATTGGTATGTTGAATTCCTCTTTTTTTCAAAATAAAAATTTTCCCTGACTATTCTATCTTTCCAATTTCCCTGTCAGGTGGAATTCAACTTGTTGATAATGAAGCCTTTATAGTAATTTGTTGAAATTTGTTGAAATTTCTTTTCTAGATGGCTGCCTGCACAGAACAAGAAATACTGAAGGTCCAAGATGCTTGACCAATACCTAACGTCAATGGGTGTCCCATCACTGGGCCTGTACCTCTTTCTGCTGATTTGGGGACCTACTTCCAAAGCCCTGCAGTTGAACTCAGGTACAGTATATAAACAAGTAAGCTTAAAAGAAGTCAAAACCTGCAAAATATTAACACTACAATCCTACAACTTCTGGAGTATTTCAGAACAAGGATATTTTGGAACAGTGACATGTCATCCTATCATCTTTGGCAAAATTTCCCAGAACTCAGAAAAAAATATGGCAGAAAATTTGATTAAATGGTCGCCAGATATCGAGTTCTTTCCACCAGTAAAATACTCCAGCAAGAAATGAAACCTTGGTAGCGCAAATCCAGGTGCACCAGGCATAATCAAATTAATATCGATTGGTTTGACAATCCCTGCGTGAATAACCTACTTCCGGCAACCACCATCCTGCCTCATTGGCCCGCTTGGAACTCTGGGAATTCTGCCAACCACAGAAGAGAAAATCGAAACGGGGTCAAAATGCAAAATCGTTCAAAATTATCTATGTCGATATGCTGTCCTCACAAACGAGGACGTCTCAAAGAACATTTACAAAAAATGAGAAATTTACGAAAAAAGTCAAATATCCACATGGTCTAATACTGGAAGATTATTGGTAGATCCGGTTTTGTGAAAAGTCCCAATTTATCAGCTTTCCCCTACAAATATGGACGATTTCAGCTCCTAAATATCTGAAAAATTTAAGTTTTGGAAATACATTGTGTTCTGTTTAGTCAGTGCCCAACGAAATAAAATTATATCTTTAAAACAGTAAGAGATACAAGGTAACTTTTAGAATACGGTAGTCACTTTGAATGTCCCGTTCAAGGTCATCCATGTGTCATCATGGTCACTCGCGGAAAAAAAAATTAGTTCGCTGTAACTCGTTCAGAAAATTTTGAAACCAACTTAATTAGACTAATTAGGCATCGCTCGACAACTTTCTAATTCACACTAGGATCCTATCTGCAGCGGTTTCTGACATATTTGAAAAAACAAGGAACGGGCACATGAATGATCTTGAACGGGACATTCAAGGTCACGGCAAATATGGTTTCCGGAT
>JAQGAF010005955.1:0-11093 GCA_034687865.1 Kryphioiulus occultus | reverse complement strand
ACGGACCCCCTGTAACAGTTCGTAACACTTTCACAAGGACCCACCCACCCCCTGGTGCGTTACGTAATATTTGCACGGCCCCTAAGCACTCTCTAGGCAAATATAAAAACCAAAGTGACATTACTCACAAAATTGAATCATTCTGGCAAAGTGCATAATGCTTCAGTCTAATAATATCATAAAGCTGATAAGACTGAACACGATCAAATATGTGCCAATAAATTATGCACAATATTTGATCGTGTTCAGTCTTATCAACTTTCTAATTCTACCAATTCCTTGTAAGTTAGCTGTCAATTAATAATATCATTGTTCAGTGTAGATAGACATTCATACGTTCCAAATAAATTTGGCTATGATAGTTTATTTTTCAGTGTGTTATCTCGTTGTCATAGTTATTGGCTGTGCCTATGGACCAACCTTCATGCTTTACCAAGTAAGTTATAGAGTGGCCAATTTACATGTATGTGAGTTGGGCATAGGGGCATTGAGAATGGACCATTTAGGAGGGGAAAAGGTAATCGTTATCACTGAACTGATGGATGGTCAGAGCTTGGCTACTTTTGCACCAAGCAGCAATGATCTTCCGTCAGGGCAATGATTTTCCACCAAGTTTGGGTGACAACTTGTAGTGCAAGCTGATGGAGGTTGCATAATAGAAAGCTTGCATGTCTTATGTCCACTGACCATAACATCGATTTTTTATACTGCTTTTATACACTTGTTGGGGCCTTTGTTCGAGTTTTCCCGAAGACACACTTTGATACCAAAAAAAAAAATAATTTATAAATCACGTTCCTTGTGCATGTACATGTAGTTAAACTGACGTAAAAGCGGGGCAAGTGTCCATATTCAGAGTATGGAGGCAATCTGAACCGACATACATGTACATGTAGGAGTGAAGCGACGCAAAATGTAGTTTGTTTTTAAACAACAAAGGCCACCTGAACATCATTGCCATACAAAAGGTCGAGAGTTCGGTACACCTTTTATTGATATTTAAACTTATTTCAATCAATCATCATAGCATTCAGCTGTAAAACTTATCATTCAACAGTGGTAGAGCAAGGCATAATGAATGCTTAGTTTTAACTACATGTACTTCATCGGACTCCAAAGAAATCAATCTTTGGAAACAAAAAATAGACAAATCATTTCATTCACACAATCGGCAATGTATTAAATTAGTGCAAACCAATATCATAATTTAAAAACAGGGCGCAGAAACCAATATTTTTGGAAATTGGTTATATCTCGAATTATTCTATATAGTTTTGTGGAATGATGGTAAACACTTTTGCGAATTTTCAAAACTTACTGAGAGCCTGAGACTCCCAGATTCGTTAATACATGTAAATGCTTTGACCTTCGCAAATAATGCAATTAAAAAATAAAAGAATTCCAGATTTGAAAATATCAAGTTTAAAATGCTTTCCAAACACAAGCAGAGTATAATTTCGTCTTTGCTGCCAAAAAATACCTCACTCGGAAAAGGTAATGAGCTAGGAAGGTATAGGTAGCTAAAGTAATATAACTGGCACTTTAGCAACTAACCAAATTTGTAAGGATGTGAAGTTTTAATCCCATATTACAAGGATTCAACTTCAAAAAAAGGACTATCACATTATACATTCTTATATACACCTTGGCATAAGAAAACTTGATCAAATTAAAGTAGCTGTGTTGTGCTTATAAATTTGCTTCATGTAATGTATCTCGGTACATAATCTGTAATGAAGCATCTGGAGAAGTAATAAGCAAAATTTTAAGATAGCAGAAAAAAAAACCTGGTCTGATGAATTTTAAATTGCATTATAAACGAGTAAAGGTCCCCTGTATTGGCTTAATTTCTGCAGCCTGCTTTTTCCTAAGTCAAACTAATTATCACTTGTACCTCTTCACTTTGGTTTGCGGAATTGGAATATCCATGGAATCATTTCCGAACTTCAGGCGTATTCTCTTGCACGAGGGAGGTGGAACCACATTGTAGGCAGGAGAGGAACACGAGTAGAATGTCTTTGCCTTGAAACTAATGTTGCCGTTAGCGTCTTCAAAATAATTTGTAGGTTCACCTGCTTCCTCCATCTTCGCACAATGCGTCGATTTGGCCTTTTTCTTTTTCTTCTTTTTATGCTTTCTACTTGCTTTAGAATACCCTAAAAAACCATTTGTGGGTAGAACTTCATAGACAGGCTGTCGGTTCTGGATGCAGTTGCCTTTCTTACACTCTGGACTACATGGTGGTGTCTTGTTTCCATTTAGAGTTGTAGGACACTTTTTAAGTCGGCGAAATTTCATTTTCAGCGAACCGTTGGAACGGGTCTCTTGATTCGACCTTATGCTTTCCAAAGGTTCCCTAGCCTCTGATGGAATAGTCAAATTTGTGTTTGCTTCTGTTTGCTCAGAAACTGTGCTATTTCCCGAACTAATAGCAGGAACCGAAGAATGGCATTGGACCATATTACATGTTGAACTGTTAACACCGGATTGTAATGGAAGATCCAAGTCCAGCCTAGAATTTTTACACATTCTTCGGGTCATGGTGCCATTCAATTTCCCCACTTTAGTGTCAATGCTCTGCAGGGAACCTTGAGCAGATTCAGAACCATGTAGGCCATTCTGACGCTCCCCGAATGGTTCACTAGTTTGCACCGGTATATCACAGCTCGATATTCCCTTGATGGCACTCTGAAACAGGTTGTTTGGTTTCAACTTGGTCTTCACACAATTTCCCGTTTTGGATAATCGCTTTTTGCGAGCAGCACCTAAAGTGTTTCTTTCCTTCCGGGAAGTTACACTGACCAGTCGATACCTGTTGCTAGAGCGCGTGTTTAACACTCTTTTGCTGTTCTCTGTGCAGCTGCTCTTATTCTCTGAATAGTAAATCAAATTCAAAAATGAACTGACTATTCGGCTGTTCACTTACATCGCAATTGTTTAGGTTCAAACTCATCAAAATTCTCTAAAGTCTAAGAAAGCATATAGGTTTTGCCACAATCTACACCATCTCTATAGACTGCAAACCGCTATTTTCAATTCAGCTCAACAATTTATCTTAAAAAAGAAAAGTGGAACTGTTTACAAATTACCTTCTGATCTTTGAATCCTTTCCATGGTCCCATTGCGGCATTGCTGCCTGTATGTTACGACTGGTGACACATGGTTTGTGTTGGCAGTGTTATTTTTGAATGACTGTTGCTTGAGTCGATTCAAGCGATTGTCAGTCTCCCTGAGTCTGTAGATGATCTTATCCTCGTCCACACTCAGTGGTTTGTTTCGGCTGCTAAAGGCACCTTTTCCTCGCCTAACAAATATGAAATACGATGTAAATAATACTTTTTAATAGTTTTACAATTCCATGAGCGAAATAAAAAAAAATAAACGTATAATTACCTTTCACACGTTTCACACTCGCAGTAGCAGTTGGCATCCCCAAAAAAGTCCTCCCCATAAAAGCAAGTTATTTCTCCTCCAGTTTCAATATCACGAAGAACTTTTACGCATGCAGTGTCTCGTCCAGTGGAAACAAACTGAAAAAAGATAAATACACAAACCAAGAAACTAGTCAATTAAAGCTATACATGTTTCAAAGTAATTCTACCATTATACAAGAGATTGTCAAAAACCCCAATGTGATCGGGCCTTTGCGTGACAAAGCTAAAAATATTTAAGATCTAGTTTGTAAACAGATTTCGATGAAACTTGACATGAGTGCTGACACATTGGGTGGTGGGTACGTAGTATTTCCTATGCACTGAGATGAATTTAAATTAATTAAAAGCAAACGTGTGCCTGACATGTTTTCTAAGCAAAGAAATCGTGAATTGAGTTATTGTTAAATGTATGGCGAATTTAGCTCTTCACGGATAGAGCGAGTAACGGTTATAACGAGAAAAGTGGGTCGGCCCCTTGATGCTCGTTATAACCGAGTTCGACTGTACATCTGTACTTTTTTTTTTAATTTAACGTATGAAATCAACTTGCCTTGCAATTGGAGCGGCAATCATGATTAATGAAAGCAGCTGGTCCTAACCATAGTTGAGCACAATTCTTTCTCGTTGAATACATCACGCTAAAGTCATTTTTCCCTGGATGCAGCAAGCTGGCTTCTTCAACTTCAGTCAATTCAGCGATGCAACCAACTAGATGCTCGATCTTTTCATTCTTTACCCTATCAAGAAATGGGTAATTTTGGGAAATGAATGTTGAAGCTGACAAGCATTGTATCAAATTTTAAAAAAACACCATACCAATTTTTTGTGGCGCAAATCTTTGCCCCTATCTTGCCTTCCATTGAATACCGATAACAAGGTTGTACTTCAAAGCCAGCATCTTTATCGAACATTCTTAAATACCGCATAACCTTTATTAATGACAATGAAATTATATTACGTTTCTATTCCATTCAATTTTCTATTTGTTAACCCACAGTCAGCATCTGTGATGCCATGTGGTTCGTATCCATGCCTGATACCCAGACAGCATACCCAAAAACATGAACCAGAAATAGGGAAATAACAGGAAGAAAAACGATCGTGGTCGATTTTAGTGGAAATATCCCGGCATTTGCCTGAAGGAAGGGACTTTGGAAAACCATGAAAGGCAACACAGAATTCAAACCCAAATATCCCGAGTGTTACCACCCAGTCAGACTGCTTGGTTTTGATGTCCTCTTTACCGCACACCAAATGACTCCATAGTGTCTCAGCTGAAAACTTCAAGTTTTGTTGAAACTTGAAGGTTTTCTAAATCACATTGATTAATTTTATATCCTAGATAAGATCTGTCATACTCCTTGCCTCGAGTACAATATTTTATTGGCACTATTCCAAAGTCACCTTTCAAAATATAAATTATATGCCAACAACTTACATGTTCCTTAAAGGTGGCTTGCTTTTGCTTCAATTTTCCAGTAAAATTTGGCCTTAAAAGCTCTTTCGAAGTCACCTGTTTAAAAGCTGTTTCATAATTCTGATGCTTCTTAAAATCTTTAATGACTTGCTTTAATTCTTCTTTGCTTGCTTTTGGTGGTCTGAATCTTTTTCGAGAAAACAAAAGCAAGATATTGTCGTAAGAAATTTGAGAAATAAAGAGAAACAGAACTACTTAACTACATACCTCATATTCATCTTATGCGTGGAGAACCCTAAATATGGATCGAGCACAAGACTAGTGGCAAGGTCGTCATTTTCACTCAACTGCCGCGGAGTCATTCCGGTGGTTGAGCCGTGCCTGGCCAAGGATCGAGCCACAGTAGAGTCCACCACCATTGTTTTACCAAGGTCAAAGTGAAATCTGTTAAAATGAAGAATAAACAAAAAACTCATAAGTTTCTAATATAATGAACACACGGGAAAGTTGTTCATTGAAGAATTTTGTTTGAATTTAATTCCTACTTATTTTCTAACAATTTTTTGAACAAAGTTGAATTATAGAAAGTCTACAGTGAGCACAGAAATGCCACATAATAGAGGGCTAAATCCATAAAAGCAAAACCAGGCAATGATCTGTCTCTGATGAGTGCTTCTGTTGGAACTACAGTAAATGTTTGATCATTAGTTGGCATCATAATTATTTGAAGACGTCGAAGTAAGAACCTACTGAATTTACCTTTACAGGTATCAACATAAATGGCACAGCATTTGGCTCAATTGGTAATTTACATTGGTGAAAGAATTCCAGTAATCTTACGTTTCACAAGTACATCAGAAATTATGTAAGACAGAGACAGTATAAGCATGAACCTGTAGTAAAACATGAAGTCAGATGGTTGTAAATTACTTTGTTACCAGCAGGATCCAAAAAATTCGTTTGATCATTGTCAATATAGTTGATACGATTGGAACAAATAACATGCAAACAATGCAAAATTGTATATCCGCCTTCAGGTATGTTTTCAAATACAGGGAAACCCAGCTGCATGACGTTTGTACTGTGACAACGATATGTAGCCTACATATCTTTCCTTTCACTTGGTGCAAAACAAAAACAAGTAAAGCTACAACTATACAATCTTGGTTACTAACCCAGATTTTAAAGAAATGATTTTATACCGGTGATTACACAGCTTATTTCCATTACAAGCAAAGAATGAGACGATCGATGAATACTAAATTTATTGCTGACGATTGCAAGCATGCCATTCGATCACCTCAAGTTGATTTGCAATCAAATGTAATTTTGCCATCGTCATAATGAAATGAAGGAAATGACTGAATTTTAATTTAGTATTTTCCAGACAAATTGGTTAGTAGCGCATGGATTGATCTTCACATATTGCGAACTGCCATTAAAGCAGGTAACAACCGAGGGAATTTCACTGGCGCTAAAACTAGACGAAAAATTTAGATGCATACCTTGATGAGCAAACTAACAAGCCGTGCATAACATCATTTTCGTCGTTCCTTTTTATCGAACCAAAAGTGCTATATTTGCGAAAAGCTTCATCTATCAAATAAAACTCAAGTTTTCGGAACCTGTGGCAAATGTGAAAGTTTAGCACTGGAAAAAAGATGACAGGCAGCCAGCAGGATTTGGCGGAATAAAGCATGTTTAGCGCTCAAAACTTAATCACCGAGATTAGAACACAAAATAATTACTTACAACGTCAGGCATTGCTTTCAAAGCTCCTGGTTTCAATAAAACTGCGACTAGTTCGCTGAGTTTTTTTTATAATTAGTATTTTGTCGAAAATTTAGGAGCATAAAGAATACTAAACACTTTTTCGCCAGCAGACGCTGGCAGGAGGCGCTGCAGTCTAGACAAATCCCTTCGTCCAAATAATAGGCCAAGATTATGTGACAAAATGCTGATTAGAAATCGGAAACATGTACAGTGTACAATAAAAGCATGGGCTACATTTGTAGTTGTCTTAAAAAACTCATGAACTTTCCAGCAACCTAGACAAATTTGTTTATCATTAACTTGGTCGTTACAAGCTAAGCACCAGATAAAATTTAGAACGTGATTATTATACTGTAAGCCTACTGTATACTGTACATGTACATTAAATACAGTAGTGTACCATCATGAGTTTACTTATAAATTGTAGACATTTTCATTTTTCATCCACTTACATGTGTGAAGATATCATTTTAAGCCGACATTGATAATTTTGTTTAATAAAAAATGCGATTTTTTTTATTCTAATGCCAACATTCAATGGGACAACATTTTAAATTCATTTATGCCCCAGGAGTGTTTTTTTGGGTAACGACATACTTTTAAAAAGTGTAGAATAATAAATTATCTGGAGATGTTGATCGGTCAGGTTGTACTACCATCAATACTCTATAAGAGGCTAACAAATATTTTAGCATTAGATTAAACAATTGTTGATAATATTACTTGACTTGGATAAAAAGGACTTTCTCATAAGCTGCTTTAGGTAACAAGGACTTTCTATCTAATAATTTTTTTGGGTAATGACGGATAAAAGGGTTTTGGGAATCTGGTTTCTATGTTGTGGTATCGTCAGGCTGGGTACAGAAACTACAGAGAAATTAAAGGCGCATTGTTGAAGATGTGCATTAATTTGTTTCCTCTATTTCGTGTTCCCACACAACCTGCACACTGCAACTAACCATAACACGGTTTCAACAATGTAAACGAAAAAGAGACATTGGATTTCATCTTCCTTGCTCATTCTGATAATTGATTTCAGGGCCATACAGAAGGTGGGGGGGGGGGCCACAGAGAAAAAAATGCAAGCTAGTTTATGATATAATTAATAGCACAGATACTTTTGAGCAAAATAGCCATGGCAATTCAAAAAGAAACATAATCTTTATAGCATTCCAAAGAATCAACATATAGACCAAATAGTTTATTATCAATGAAGTTTATCACGCTTGCATGGGTGGACGCTCAACTGCTGCGGCCAACTTCTCATTTGTGGTTGCATAACCAGTGCCACCCTGAAAATACAGAATTTTGCAGTTTAACGTTTTGCATTCTAAAGTTAAGCATCAAATAATGAGTAAAAATTTACCATGTGCAATGGAATAATGTCCTTTTCTGCTAATTTGTTACCAGTGATAGGATCGAGCCAATCTTTTTTAATGATTTTCTCAATACATTCTATGGTGACAACATTCCCTCTGAAATGTGTTTAAAAAAATGTAAAGAAATCAACTACTATTCAACAAGTACAAAAAAATTGAATTCAAAATACAGCTTTTTATGATAATCTTATACAATTCTACTTACGTTGGCTTCAATACTGCACAGGGAACAGAATTACCAAGTACGTCATGTGTTACAGCACACATATAACGATTCTACAACACAATCAGGATATTATAAGATCTCAGAAAACAGGTATGCTGACAGCAGAAGAACTGAATGTCTCATGCATTTAATAAAATCAAAATTCAAACATACCTTTTTCGCAATCAGTGAAGCTTTATCATCAGGATCCTTGATTTGGGTAAATTTAACTGGAATAAGGTTTTTCATTGACAATGGTCTACCGCTCATTGGACAATATACAGTTTTATCCTAATTAAAATACAAGGGTAAAAATTCAAATCTGATATAACCGACTTTAGAGTTTGAACAAAGAAAATTATTTACTGGTTTTTTAACAGTTGTAGGTTTGGCATCTGGAGTTAAGTTAGGAATCCAAAAACTTGGTAAGACTTTGTCCTTCCCCTTAACCATATTTGAAACAGACTGGCTTGATTCACTTCCATTGCCATCTAATAAAGGATCATTGCAATTATCTGAACGACAAAAAAAAAGTTGTTACATTTTCAAAAATAAATACCTTTGAAGGGGTTGTGAGGATTAGTGACTATGCTCTGTTCTTTCTTGACAAATTTTTCCAACCGAGACCGCTGTTCTGCCTGTCCCAATTCTTCACGTTCTGTCTAAAAAAGAAAAAAAAGTTGGGTTATACATCTGGTTTGAGAACAGCAATTGCAATTACAAGAAAAATGACGAATTTAGAAAAGAAAAGAAAAAGAATGTCTTGCCTCCTCTTGTCGTCTTTGTTTTTCATACTGTTTCATCTGGCGTGTAATTTCGCGTTTCTGATGTAAAATGTATTCCAGAATAGATTCTTTGTCATAAAGAAAACCTTCAGGCCTAAGCAAAATGACAAATTAGCATCAGAATGTTAGTTGCTTTAAACTTACATGTAGATAATTAAAACTGGTAAATTCAAATTGGAATAAATGTTGGAATTATGTTGTCAATTTCCCTGGCTCTCCCTTACCAAATCTGATTAATTTCCCTGACTAATCAAATAAGGAATGTCACGTGCGAGTAAAATCAACTACATGTATTTGCAATGCTACAATTAACTATATTTTTTTTGCATTTTTCTATTCAACTGCAATACTTCTGTGTCAATTGCATTTGTTTCCAAGTTTCCAGTGTTTCCAAGACCATCTTTTTTGATTCCATAAAATTGAAAAATTCAAATTTTTTTTAATGTTTTCCCTGACTTCAACCTAACCAAACCTGGCTTTCCCTGACTTAATGGACAAATTGCCAAAATTTCCCTGGCGGTATGAAGAGTTCTGCAGTGTGACAATAATAACACAAAATAAACATACGTGATTACTGGATCTCTGCATGGCTGCAATGACAAACAGCAACAATCGAAGTCTTTGACAGAATCTTTTCCCAAACGCAAAGCTTGTGTACCATACCCTGCAGTTTTTGTGTCTTTCTTTTTTTCATGGTACGTGTAGACAGCTCCAGCCGTGCAGTTCCTGGCATGTCGCGTCATTGCAGCAGTTCGTTGTTTGCTAGTAGTTGCCTTCTACAAATCTAATAGAATTTGAAAGTCTTTTAGCTGAAACAGTTGCGACAGTTCAAATATATATAAACAAAGTATACTACACTGTATTACAATTGTTGCGTTGCAATGTGGAAGCAAGCAGTTCATGTTTCTAATGCAGCAAACGTTCAATGCATGAGTGAAATGTGAACTACTATGCTACAAAACTTGGTTTGGGTCAATGAACTCAACTCAGTACTCCACTATTGATCGGTAGCCAATACAATGTGACACACCATGTGATGGGTGAGGGCGTAATCTCACAACCCAATTTATTTGGCTGTCACCTCCACATTTGGGGGCCGACACCATAATGCCTGGATTACATAAGTGGATTAAAATTCTTTTGACGAAGATTCCCTGCACCAAATTAGAATTGCCAGAAAAAGTAAATTTTTCTTCATGTCAACTCCTATGCCAAAAACTGCCAAAATTACAACATTGGGATTGGCAAACATTAATTACAACTGGTTCAAACCAGTCTTCAGGTTCTCTCCTAATCCAACCGAATCATACAACCATAAACTTCTCTAACCAATATTAGGATAGTTTGCCTATGCGTGTCATTATTCTTCAGCATACATATGTATAGAGATATTCAAAAAAGATGTTGTTAAAGTAAATTGGATTTATTCTTAAAAAATCATATACCACAACTGTCATGACATGAGAGGACATAAGAAAATCTCAAATTTCAAATGTTCCCGGTGTGTACCAGCTCATATAGCCACAGCAATGACAGCAAGCAGATACGGGACGACCTGAAGCAATGTATCAATGACAAGCTAACCAGACACGATCAGTGCTATAGCAATATTTCAATACTGACAGTCAGTTATACGAAAATTCGGATAATCGTCAGTAACCAGGGCTGTGGAGTCGGCTCCCCCTTTCAACATTCGCCATCATTTGGCCAACCCTCTCACCCAAAGTGGATAAAATAATCCTTGAACGTCCCCTAACTATAGGTAGAAGGCTATAAATCCATAAAAACATGCATGTTGAAGAGCCTCTGTTAATTAATGCTTAAAAATGCTGTCTCTTAATTGGCAACTTACATGTACATGTTAGAGGGTTTCTGGGAAATAGCCACATAACGCGGTACAGTGCAGTATTGCAATTTCGGAGTTCGGTGCAATACCAAACTGCAGTTTAGTTAAGTTAAACAGCTGTAGCACGCCACCCGTGGGGATGACACGTTACGTAGAAGATGAGCGAGATGGTGATGTAGAGCGCGGGTAAGTTCAAATATTAAGCGTGGCGAGACAGCTGGATTCCGCAGGAGATGACCGTTTGGGAGATGCAC
>JAQGAF010005954.1:0-11096 GCA_034687865.1 Kryphioiulus occultus | reverse complement strand
TGCTGTCATTAAACCTATTGATTGAATTGTTAAACAATTCCAATTTACATTTACATTTAACCAATTGATATCAATTAGTTTAATCAATTGATATTTTTACTTGGGTTTGCTGTTGGGTTGCTGATAAAAGCCAATTTTGGCCATTTCGCCAACTGATCGGGATGATTTCATGATCTCTGTAGTTGAACGTCTTCTCCAAAACTTTCCTTTCTGGAAATTTCGCTGACCATGTGACAGGAGTTCAGGTCAACGGTGGACACTTGATCTGGTGGTATGAAGGTTGAGATAGTTGAGACGCTCTACGATTGACGAGTGTTTAGGAATTTAACAGTTCCTGGAGCAATCGTCTAAATGTGTAAGTCATTATGTCACCTTTCACTTGGCAACAGTCTACGCAGTGTTGAAGGATTGACTTGTATCCATTGATCTTCCTTTCATTTCGTTGGCTGTCACATTTAAATTAGTTTTGCAGTATCTTCAAACGCAAATCATCATTATCGTTCACGTCTTTCAACTGTTTCAGTAGTTCGATGGCCTGCGAAAAAGACACATCTAGCCTGGATATACATGTATCATCTCTGGTCATTAGCATTGTGAGAATTTACAGGATCCCATCACAGCATGTACCCCTTAGGCCAACAGCTAGCCCTCCCATTGGTTACAAAGCACTTGTTGTGAGAAGTTACGTATCAACACGACACACTGTGAACTTGGTCATCATCTGCATAAAATGAGAAGTTTTGTTGAACGATCACTATTGCATGTTTAAAACTTACTGTCGAATCTTGCATGACTGCTAAGACCACGTTACCATATGCTGACAAAACTGACCGTTACTGTCACCAAAAAAGATTGACAAGTCGCACTTCAACGCCATCGATGTGTTACCCGTAGCTGTGTCATTCCCAATTTGTAATAATTGGCCTTCATGCTAATTAAGGCAACATCTTTTTTTTCCAAAGGTCTTAGAAGCCATGCCCGTTATTTGTTTATGGTACAAACCAGAACTGTTGCCAACCTTAATACCTATAAAAGTAGTGGACTCGTTTCCAAAGAATGGCTGGAGGAATTTAAGTGTAATTTGGTACATACATCCCTCCATTTCTTAGCTTTCCATTTTGGGAGATGTATTTTTCCCATCGTTTTTAACAAGTGTACCCCTCGCTCAAAAATCATGGTCGGCTGGTGTTGAAGCCAATACTTCATGTCGATTTGAAGATCTTCTCTATTGGCAAAATGTAGTCCTCGATGGCACGCTTTGAGATCAAACGCACATACCACAGCTGCTTATTTCAGCTGTACTTGCATGGGTATGAGCCAATTAATACTTAAGTCGCGATTGGTAAAACAGCTGCCTTACGAAGTGTGACTCGGGCAGATTATTCGGAGTGTTGCTCCAATTGTGCTCCTGACCTCACTTGGAGCAGTATTCTCTGCAAAAAACATGACGCCTGATTGTGACTCGTGCAAATACAGTGTCAAATAAAATGTTTTTTCATTTATATTTCACCAAATACAATTCACGCATTAAGAGGAAATATAAGCAGCATTGCATGCGTTAAATTTATTTCAACTAAATATGCTGCGGTTACTCGATTCAATAGTAGAAATGACAAATACATTGAAATTGGACCAATTCATACCAATTATTTGTATTCCTTTATTCATCTGGGACAAATAGGCAAATGCAGGGTTACTTGCAACCGGCACTTTGAAAAATCATTCAGGATCAATTTCAGCATTTGATCCTTCGATCGGCATTAAAAACTGATTAAAATTAGTGTAAAATTGGTTTAAATTTTGGCGCCGAACTTCTTCCAAGTGATAAGCTACTGTGGTACCAGCTCGGCTCCGAGTCATGCTTGACTCGCAAATTATGCTCGACTAAGTCATGCTTCAGGCATTGTCATAACAGTTGACCCAAATTGCATAGAGCGGTAATACTTTACATGTACATGTGTTTGTCTCCTACTCTACCTCTTGAACCCTTTCACACAATATACTGGAAAAAATTCACTTTTTTGGACATGTCTTATTTCAGTACCATATATTGGATGCTACATACTGTATAAGCAGATAATTTTTTTAAAGTTCTAAGCTGTCATTTCTTAATAAATGAACCCGTGTTATACACATTTTCTGTATTTCAGCAATGCCAATTAATGGACAGGGCAGCCAGCAGCGCCGTCACAAAGGGCAGAAGTCCTAAGGTCAACATGCTGGCACCATCGGCTGGCGGTCCACCTGCGAGAAAATTAGATATTATATAAGTTATGTCCGCCATTATTGTCTTTACATGGAGCATGACGTCACCTTCTCCATAACAGGCTAGGTTGAAAGTCTTGCCACCCTTCTTCTTCTTGTGGATTTTCGGATATTTTTCAGGACACTGACACGTATTGTCGTCTGTTCCATTTGTGCCCACGCAAGTCGCACGGTACGTAGTGCATTCTTGGCTGGATGAACAAATGCCGTTTAGGTCAGATTCTATAAAGAATCGTGAAAATCAAATGATTATGCGTGACGATTAGTTGATTTATCTAGGCCTTACAAACCTCGGTGACCTGTACGTAACACTATGGGCAGGAGGGGGATGGGGTGAACTTAATTCAAATGTCAATTACGCAAATGGAAAATAATTGCATCGAATCAAACCACCCGTTGCGATTTTCCATTTTCTGTGGCTATTAGAGCTAATATCTCGTATTTTAAAAAATCTGCATTTTCGATAAATGCTAAAAAATTTATCTGGCTATAATGTCCAAACGCGCATTACAAGAAATATATTAAAATGAATTTATACGAAAGGAATTTCCAGAGGCACAGTACGAAAACGGTTTCGCATTCGTCAGTGTGACCTCAGTGACCAACGGCCGAAGTCCAAAAAGTAATTAATTTGTGAAGCTAATTAATTTGTTATAAATTAAAGAGTGAAAACGATCAAACGAAACATGGACGGTGCCCGGCTAGATGAATAACTCCTGAAAACGGCAAAATTGGTTTGATTCGATGTATTTATTCTACATTTGCGTAATTGACATTTGAAATTCACCCCTATGGGCGATCCAATGGTCAAAAGTGTCCATTTCAAATTCAAAACCCCGCCTCAAACATCCCAAGTCACATTTTGAAAGTTGTAGAGCATATTCAAATTAGTTTAAAACACGTACCATTCCATATATTGGTATCGTGTGCAAATCACAAAAAAAATAACATAAAACGGTGTACATGTTAAACTCGCCATGGAGCTTCACTGCCATCGCCATTTCACCGGGACAATCTAACCACATTATGAAAATGCGTCATTTGAACCATTGTACCGTACAAATGTTCAAATTATCTTGTAAAATGGCTACTTTTTTCTTTTATAATTGGGAAACCAGCATGTGTAGTGTTCATAGGCAGCATTTTCAAGATGCTGTTAGATAGTCCATGAGAAATGGGGTGTGTCAGTGAAACTCGATCCATGGGCAGTTTTCCAAGTTTTTATTTTATTTGTGTGTGCTTTGTACACGATGATAATAAATGAAATGAAACGTGATTTAAACTAATTTGAGTATGCTCAACAACTTTCACAATGTGACTCGGTTTAGAATTTTCATAATGGAATGACTCCTAAAACAGATTATAAGGACAAAAGTCACATAAACCAATGGATTCCCATGGTCCATAACCTAGCTGTCACTTAATCATCAAATTTAATTTACATTTGGATAATAAGGAACAAATTGCACCCAGCAGAATATAATCCTAAATTGAAAGGGAATGTCGCCAGCTGTGGCATAGAGACATTCAAGTTGAACCTAAATGCAGACATTAGGTAAATGTATGGAAATAAGTCAGATAGTTATTTCAAACATATTGAAGGAGCCTGCATGAGTTTGTAAGCTCTCGACATTAGCCAGGGGCGAAACCGTAGAGCCCAAAGGGCATTCGCCCAACACATTCCAACGCCTACTGAATTCTATGTTTTCAAAAGAAACAATGTTCAGAAGTAGCTCATCCCTGCATGGGACAGGATGAGATCATGCGGCAGGAATGTAATCCTTCAACCCAATTTGGCCATTACCACCTCATTATACATGTAGGATGGACATCATCGTCATTGTTAATTTGAAGTTTTTGTAGCTTCTTTGGTCTTTTGAAGGAGAATTCCAGCATCATTGCCAAAAGAGGATTGGAGTGACATGTGTCAGGTTCTACGACCTCTGTGGTTTTTATTTCCTCCACCAAATTTGAATATCCTGACAAGGTAATTTTTAAAAATGCCCCATGCATTAAGCCTCCCGTCTTGATGATTCTGCACTATATGACAAATGTCAGTGAAGTGGAGCCACTGCAATGACAAATGGATCTTGACGTTCTCGTCAACTGGTATAGAACCTGGCAGCCAAACGTAAGAGGGAGAGCGCAATTCAAGAATATAATCACAGACAATATGCAATAGATTACCCATATCAAAAATACTACTGGCATAGCTAATCAACATCTTAGATTTGTGCAACAAATTTTCAGAAATTGTCCCCAAAATGTGAAGGAGATTGGATACAAATCATTGGTACGACCCCTCCTTGAATATTTCTGCTCAGTATGAAATCCATACAGAGTGGGTCATTTGATTTTGATGTGATTGGTGTAGCAGATCCTTTGGAACGGATGCCTCACTAGTAGGTGCTACGGAACAGGCAAGTTTGCACCCACCATGTCTTGCACTGCAGCCAATCAGGATACAGCCCTCACCACTTCTCATTCATTGACCCCCATGCTAACGCACTGCTTCAGGGTCCACCATCTTCCAAGCAGCCGTTTGGCAGCTGCTATGGTTGATCTGGCATCCTCACCATCACCCACAAAACCAAGCCATACATCTACGATGCAAGCCTGCAGGCCATTCGACATTGGAATTCTCTTCCAAAGGATAGCCTTAGGCTTTTAAGAAATTCAATTTGACAATGATGTCTTCGTGGTATACGCCGAATCTTAATTTGGGTTGATGGACTACAGCCCCCTACCACGTGGTATTAAATTACAGACAGTAGGGTAAAGCATTGAATTAAATTGATTGCAACATATCCTAGTCTATTGGATGCCCTATGCCTCCAGCTTGATACAGGACGTCCTATTGATTGTGTGTAACAGTATTTTTTCATTTGTCCCACAAATCAAATGCTTATGTGTGCTATATTATCACTGATAAATGATATGCTTCACTTGAGTCGATTCCAATTTTCAACCTATAGAATTCAAGTCACTTACTACGAGAGGATGCATCTATCTGCATGGGGATGGCGTGGTTCCCCAAAGTGATGAAACCCAGCGTTTTGTATTTTGCACGGCAAATGTACTCGCCAGCGTGAAATCCCCAATCTGCTAAATACAGCGATGTTTTATCTTGCAATGCATTTATTCGTTTGCAGTCTGGCTTGCTGGACTCAATTACGATTGCAGGGGCATCGGCTGAGGGCCGATCTAGAAGAATATGAAAAGCAAAAATTATGAGGGATTTTTTGACCAGAGGTGGACTGGGTAGTCATGGGCCATCAATGTATGCCGGTTGGACTCATTGGACCCGACAAGTTTTGCTTACAGTGCCAGAGACAGGATCCTGCTTCTGCCTTGAGAGTCCTTTTGGTTTCAAATGTACAGGACATGGTGCAGATTGGTGTCAATAGATATATGCATCCGGTTTGTTCCTTTAAGTACGTTGCAGCTGCCATTTTAAAATAAATATGCTGCGATTAATACATTGTATTAATGAAATTACATAGCTAGATGAGCATATACCAGTAACCTACGGAGCATTTCAAGGTTTATTGCTGGAAATGTGGCTTGATAAGGTTTTCCGTCCTTACCATTGTAAGTGTAGAAATAACTGCAAGTATACGATAAAAACAGTTGGAATTCGTCCACTTTACCTGAGTTAAATGCTACTTAAATGTCGGATAAAATAGCCCAGGTGCCGCACAGTGGGCAAATTTGCAATTTTAGGTGGACAAAATTAGTAAAACATTATTGTATAAATTGTTGGTTCAGTATATACAATTACTGGATATTGATTGTTTACCTGTATATACACTGTGCATGTAAGTAATGCATGACAGATACGAAAACATGTCTACAATGGCCATATAGTAGACTGGTCACTTATGCCAAGTGCTCATATATAGTCCTACTGAACTTAAAATTACAAATCAGTAATCATAATAGGACTATTAGTAAAATTAAATCCTGAACGATTTTAAATTCAAAAATCAGCGCCCTTTTCCAACCGTTGTGAACGCATATATATACATGCAGATGCAAAACGATTATATTTTCTTCATACATGTATGTACATGTACATGGCATCTGAAGTTTGCCTAAGAATGTGACAGCCTCAACATTAAATTAGTCCACAATGTAGTTGAAACTTTTCTAAGCAATTTCGGGGCTTATGAAAGTTTACCTATTGAACATATTTAGGTTCAATAGGGCACTTCCATATAGGTTCCATAATTAGGTTCAATTATTATATGCCTCTGTAGGTATGATATAGGTCGCACCTCAGCATCGGTTCTATTTTTTAACCTTTAGGTTCAGTATGGCACCTTAACATATGTACTATCTTTTGAACCTCTAGGTGCTATATGGCACCAGGACATAGGTTTTTATCATTTGAACCTACATTATGGTTGTAAAAAGCTTTCAAATATGTTGCCCCCTGTACCAGCCTATTGAGCCTCTAATATGGGTCTATTTGGCCTAGCTTTTTAAGGTATTACGAAATGCTTAATGACCACTTATTTTATATAATAATGAATCAAAATAATAAACGTAAATTCTTTAATTTTTCTTTCTATAACTTGAAAAACTGATTTTTTGTCCGCTTCGAATATATGACCCGCTGAGTATCTCCTATCAAAAATGTGCAATTTTCATGAATGCCCTATTGAGTATATGCATTCTCAGAATGCAGAAATATACATGGTGAAAATTATTATTATTGTGATATTTTTATAAAACAAAACAATACTGAATTATGCCATTTACTGCACTAAATTCAGTGTGATGCCATTACGATTGCACATTACTTGAATTTTTGATAGATTTTCTGCCGGGGAATGGCTCAACTGAGTATATGTGACATATCCCCCACCGTGGCTCGATTCCCCGGAGTGCCATAGATATGACGCGGGGCCATCTGCGGGTACTTACGTAAAAACGACTGGGTCTTCCCGAAAGGTGGCTTGTATGGTGGCTTCTAGGGTCAGGAACCATCGCCCATCTCTGTTCTGCTGTGGCCCTACCACTTGCTTGCTCAAGACTTGAATGGCCTTGCCAGCATTTACGCTGCCGGGACCAGCTACCACACTAAAATCCACGTTGATCGTTTGATTTCTATATTCCAAGTAAACGTTGCACCTTATCAGGGTTGGTTGGCTTTGCATAAATAGCAGCACTGGTTCGCAGGAGCCCACTGTAACATATCGAGTTAAGTGTCATGAACATTAGTACCGTGTTCACATCGAACAATTTGAAGTGAGACTCGTAAGCGTGCACAAGGTTAATAATCGAGGTGGCCATAGGCTTCTGAGCCCCCTCCCCCCACCACGGACATTTTCTAACAAATTTTCAAAAAATAATAATTATACCAGAAATGCTGTAGGCGATATTTGTTGAAAATATTAATTTCAGTTACGGTTTTCATATACATTTCCAAATAAGGCTGGTAATATTAAAAATTTAAGAACGCAATAATCGACAGTTTTTGTAAACTAAAGATCACCAATGATTGAATTGCATAAGTTTCTAAAAACAAAAATGATTCAGCAAAGTTAAACTAGATCACCCATATATGTTTGTGAACATTTTGAAAATTTCATAAATCATGTTAAATATTCATAAATAATTATGTCGGAAACGCATTGGTGAATATTTAAAAAATACTATAATTAATGTGCGTTTATTTTCATTTATTTTCTGCAAAACCAATTTCAAAAATGTCAACATCACGGGGAGCAATTATTAAACGAAGTTTTTGTTTGAAAAACGAAAACACCAATAACGCTGACGAAGAAATATTTTTGAAAACTATAGATCACAAATTATGGGTTAAGGCGCATGTACTGCAGGCGAAATTTTTAGAACTACAGTGTATATCACAAAAGATGAATTTTAACCAATAATGATGTAAGAAATTCTCAGAAGGATTAATACGAGAAAATAGTTGGGATAATAAACGAAAATTGGTGGATTTTACAATATTTCTACAAAAACAAGTGTTTCGTAATTTCTTCATCACTTATTTATTTTAATTTATTTCTATGAAGACCTTCCGAGAGTTTCCGAGATAGAAAATACAAACACACAAATACTTACAAACATACATTACAAAATGAGCATGTGTTTACTATCCAGAGGGGATCTCACGAGAATCTGCGATTGCGATTTTTGCAAAATTCTGGATTGTAGGAGATATGGAGGTATACTATAATACTTACATAATTTTGAAATGTCACAATGCCCAATTTTTGCCCACGATGCAAAGACGATCGATATAAACAGAACGTAATTGCTCCCCAAATTGAGCATTTTGCCTTTTGATGGTTGTGTTCCTTTTTGGATGTCCCGGGTACCTTCAGGTTGGATCTACGAAATGCCGTTTTTGAATTTGACCTCTTTTATATAATTTTTATTCTAACATGTTTGAAAGTTGACCTGTTGATAGTGAAAACACCCCGTCGTTTCTAGCGTTTACTATTCATATCCTGCCAAATAAGGAAACTTTCCTCGCATGGATAGTGTACATACTGTATATGGTGCATGTTCTGGTTACCTGAAGGTTGCATGAACATGTTGCCATGTTGAAGGTGAAAACACCTTATCACTTCTAGCGTTTTTTATTTATTTTCCGCCAAATAAGATGCTTATAACAAGCATAGATAAGTTGTGTACATGAATGCTTCATATTGAGGAAAAAACCTGATATTTAAGCGCTTTTCAAAGGTGACCCTTGCTTGCATGTATTACGTTGCTTCAACATGTTCATTAGGTCATGAGCCTCTCGGATATCTTCAATATGGCAACAGATAGGTTAAATCTATTTGCACGGGTTACTAGCGAGTGATGTGAGGAGTCCAGAAAGCATATTGATAGTATATAACAATTCACGTCACTTTCTTAGTGCCTGTAAATCTTAAATTTTAACCTTCAAAATATACTGTAGGACAAAAAGTCCAGTTAGAAAGTTGTAAAAGCGTCGTAAAATTAGTCCCAATTTGTGCATTTGCGACATTGGTAAGTGGAAATATTACAGTTGTCATTTTAATTTTTCTGCTGTTTGCAATCCTGCATTGCAAGACTGCATGGCAGGCAAGCTCGCTTTGCATCTAGAGAACTGTATCTCACGTCATACACAATAAATATTCAGATCATGCACAGCTAATTAAACGGAGATTTATTTGTGCATGGATTATTGCTTCAAAGCCAAGCAGAGCGTTCCTGCAATGCATTCGTGTATAATGCAAGTTTGCATACATAAACTGCAAATCAAAACATCTAATGTTTAGATGCGTTAGCATCTGATTGCCTTGTCACTGAATCAAGACGAAATGATGCATCTAATTCGTGTCATCTAATTTGCAGCATCTTAAATTTCTAACCTCAAATATGGCCCGATGGAACGATTTTTCCTGCATTTCGTCCAATTTTTACCTATTTTTGCATTCTTCACACTTTATTGGCATTTTATTCACATTTTTGTATCATTCCCAACACATGTTTTTTACAAATTTTGCGAGCTCGTACATGTCGATGTTTGCTTGTTTACCAGACCGTTTTTATCCCTAATGTAGCATATTTCGCGTATTTTTTCTTTCATTAGTTACATGCACTTTATAGAAAACAATTACCAGGTATAGACTTTTATAAATCACCATTTTTGGACGTTGTATCTATGGACATGTTCATCACAGGTTTTCTCATTTTCGCCAAATCTGCATGTATAAAAAACTGCTTCTACAGGTTACTCACGATTTTCATAAATTTGGATGTTTCAGTCAATTTTCTTCAAAATGGACAGATGCATTTCAAGTGCTTTTCCCATCTAGAATGCGTTTCACGCATGTTTCCCAAGTTCTACACGTTTCCCAAGTTCTACACGTAAGGCTTTTCACATTTTTCACAATGCACACACGTTTCACATATCACAATTCGCAACCACGTTTCACACATCACACAATTCGCGACCACGTTTCACACATCACACAATTCACGACCACGTTTCACAATTCACACAAGTCGCGACCGCGTTTCACACTTCACAATTCGCGATCTAGAAACACTGTAAGACACTGTAGAAAACATTACCATGTTTCTAGAACATATTGCTGAGTTTCCCATTACCGAGTGGGAAACACACAGCAATACAAGTGCGTCATTGCTCTTTTTCCAATTTTTAGTAGTATCACTAGTATATTTCATCCAAAAATCGGATGATCGTGGTGAATGGAATATCAGTCCATTCCTTACACGATCAGAATGCCCATTACTGTCGGTATACAGTACATGTAGCTTACGTTGAAAAAGACTGGTATGCCCGAGTATAAGGCCCACACATGAGCACTGGGTGCACCCTGGTTTTTTCCGGAAACGGGACTTTCCCTATTGCTTTCAGCTACAAGCCTATAACCCTCTGTCTTACGTCACGATTTGAAAGAAAAGGGAAAATTCCCTTTTCCCCTGACCAAAAAGATGCAATTGTGCCTAAATTCTTGGTTCCCCGGACCCAAAAGATAGAATTGTGGCTGAATACGAGATGGCTAGCTCATTTTCAGTTCCTTTTAAAATAATTAATTAGATGTTTTGGTTTGCAGTGTACTTGAAATAAACTTGCAATCTGCGAATTTGCAACTTAACGGGCAGTTCCCTTCCCACCCCTGCCATGTTAAAAATTGTATACATGACATCTCAGCGAATAATGAATAAATCGTCGTGATAACAATTTCGCTTGATAGTCCGGTTACTACTGGAGGCGACAATCCAACTTTAATGAACTTGAACGAACCCTTTGATTAATTAATAAACAAGATAATTAAAAATTGATTACAGGGTCGTTG
>JAQGAF010005953.1:0-11098 GCA_034687865.1 Kryphioiulus occultus | reverse complement strand
CACAAAAGGCAACTCAATGGAAATAAACTGCCTAAAGATAAAATATCATGTTACAAATACTATTTGAAGTCCAAATATTGTCACAACTTTCTAATTTGAAATTAGGTCTTTTTAACATACTGAGACAGCTTTCGACAAACAAACCGTGAACGTCAAAATTACCCAATTTAAGGCACTGAGCCATTTTCATATCATTATATAACAAACAAAATATTGGTAACAATATTATAAATTTTCCTGATGCAACAATTTTGTTGTGATTCTTGACAAGTTCGAGCCCCAATTAAATCAACTTGTTCACGAATAAAATAGGCAATGCAGGCTTACTTATAGTTAGTTTGTTACGTTTTGAAGTTTGTGACATATATGTATTTGTATTTTTGGTTTGGGTATGTTCATCGTTTTCACTTTTCTTAATGATCTGGGATGTAAGCTCGATTAAACCAATGCAGCAATCGTGCAATCTAACAATGCATCTATGATTATATATGAAGGCAAAAACTTATGAAACTAACAAAAAACCAATGCATTTCCTATCAACAGGCATGTCAAATATATTCAAACGTGTAATTGGCAATCATCGCCGCTTTTATCAGAAACATATCAACGTATGTTTTATAAAAATTATAAACTGCCTCCTCTTCACCTATATGATTTTTTAAGTTATACATGCATGCCAATGCCGAGTTATCAATTATTATCTCGTCTAATTCAAGTTGTATCAAGCAACAATAATCGCACATGGGAATTATAGCACTGGAAAAAAGTATGTCAGTCAAGTGACAATATATCACGTTAATAATGTATTTCATCGCAATCCATTCCATAATTATTATCAGTCAATATGACGCATGCAAATCGAGGTTTTGCTTTTCAATATTGCATATCACATTGCTACTGTTGGAAAAAAGTTATCCCTTTACGTGAAAAAACCATACGAGGCATTGTTAGAATTTGCATTACATATTATCATGTATCTGTAATGAAGTAGCAATCATTAACGCTGACAAAGCCTAAGTCTGGACTAAAATTACAGTTACTAGAAATAAATTACTACAATTCAAATTAGAATTACAGGAAAAACCCAAACTACTTTATTACCTACTGTGTGTAGCCAATATTGATGGAAATAAAAGCTAATTTCGTAAACAGAAATCGATTTCGATCAAATTTTCGTGTCAAGTCCACAATAAGGTCACCCCGATGACGAATTGCCATAAATATTTCACTTCCGTTACCTATGACCTAAAATTTGACCATTTTTACGAAATGCTCTATCTCATTGGCTGATTTTATAACTTCACGTGTTGGTGGGCGTGACGCATGGCCGTGCACGAGAAGACGTTCCATTGAAGCCAATTTATTCTACATAAGCGCGTGATGGACGTTCGAAAATGTAAATTTCATTTACGTAATGGATCTTTTGCAAATTTAAGGTAAGTTTTAGCTAAATATTTAGAAGATTAATATGATTTTGTCAATGGTATCAATCAAATTTGAATAAATCAAGATCTACCCTTCTCAAACGCGCTAAAATTCCTAGTCGTATCTACCGTGTAAAACTAGCATAAAAGGCAATATGGGGTGTCAATCCTAAAAAATAATTGTTAATTGAAAATTACTAATTGGTGTGCGCATCCGCAAATGACTACCAAAACCGGTTTTTCAGGTTTTGGTAGCCATTGCTCACGCGCACATCAATTAGTCAAATTCAATTAACAATTATTTTTTAGGATTGACACCCCCTAATTAAGGGCGATTACTTTAAAAAACGTTTATCGAAATGCACGGTGTAATTAATTTTAAACTTAGTTTCATCAGTATTTTTGTATAAATCTTAATAAGTACAAGAACGTAGTTTGGAAAACCCAATCTGCTGTGCAAAACTGTCACATAACCTTCAGTTTTGCACGAAAAATCATGAACTCAACCTGGCTTATTCAATGTCCATTAGGTGGACTTACATGTACATGGTGCTGATATACAGTGTATGTTAGTGATCGATTTTTTCGATTTTCAATAATTATTTGTACTACACATTAAATGGCGTTTTTGTAATGTCATTTTAACTACTTCATGCCATCACATTACACGATTTCACTCCATGAAGCCCTCATGTGGTTCACGTAATTAAATTACAAAAAAAGATTATCATGAAACGTGTGTCTATAATTTCACAAATTTTGAGGTGATGCGATAATACTGTTGGAACGCAGTTTAGATCTAAAATTGAGTATACTTTACCAACATATCTACAACAAATTTGCTTGACATATTACCTGTATTAGGTAAGGGAACGCCACAGTCAAATATTGTTAG
The DNA here is from genome assembly GCA_034687865.1 of Kryphioiulus occultus. Taxonomy (NCBI): domain Eukaryota; kingdom Metazoa; phylum Arthropoda; class Diplopoda; order Julida; family Julidae; genus Kryphioiulus; species Kryphioiulus occultus. The sequence goes on along the minus strand of JAQGAF010005953.1, from coordinate 8,779 downwards.
AAATGTTAATAACGAACTGACAAAATGTTTAAAGGCTGACTTCATGAATTTTACGAAGTTTCGAAGAAATTTCCATAAAGATTAATAATTTTAGGAACGTTATAAACCCCATAGGCCGTACTATAATATTTTAAGCAATGTTAATAACGAGCTGACAGAATGTTTTTTTAAGAAAGAAGGCTCACTATGCGAATTTTAGAGAATTTTGGCGAAATTTCCAGAAGATTAATAGTGACAGACCTCAGTATGTTAATTACCCAAAAATATATTTAGTAAAATGAATTTTGATCAGAGAAGGCCATAGGCGAAATTTAAAAACAAAATTGACAACAATTATGGATTTTTAAAGTTCAATGCTATCTGATATGAATTGGCTGCCCTATACTTATTTCTATGATGATCCCAGCTATAAGGGCACGTATACGATCACAGCAAATCCAAATAATATGTACATATACGATAATAATGACTCACCCGTCTATTACGAATTCCAGTGAAGTTATAACAGAAATTAAAATGGCAAATTTATCTCATTTACCTTTCAAAATTAAGTTAAAAATGATAACCAGGCATCCACAACCTCGCGAGCCAAACAACTCGAAGGTCGGGGTACGAACTAAATAAAAACAGCTAAAAAACTTAAAAAACTGTTGAAAATTCAAGCCGCAGGTACTAAGGGGAATTTGGCCAACTGCATTTTGGCAGCCATAAAAAACTTAACCCTTATTGGTATGGATTTACAGACCAATTACCAAGGGGTTTTAACAAGGTTGTCTACAAAGCAGCATGGAAATTACACCGTTGGTCACGAACACTGTAGGCCTTCTCCAAACAAACAACTTTTTTCATCACTGTTTTATGGTTCATACCAAAATTTGCAACTCAATTTCCCTAGCTAAATCTGATTAATTTCCCTGACTAAACAAAAAAAAAATGCCACATGTAATTAAAATAAACTGTATCTGCAACTCTACAATTAACCATATTTTTTGTGTTTTTCTGTCAAGATGACAAGCTTGACTTTTCCAGGTTTTCCAAACACTTTTTGGAAAATTTCCAGACAATTTCAAGAAACAATTTTTACAGATTTGATCCAATCAAATATACCATATGGCGGAAACGTTAGAAATTATAGATCTTATCACGAAATGAGGGAATTAGCCCACAATTTTATAAGAAGAAATAATAATATTATTAATTAAGAGGCAGCCAAGGCGAAATTTTTGAAAAATTACAATAAATATTGGATTTTTAGTGTATTATTATTAATAACAATGCGAACACTAGTGGTTGAAACCATTAGATCTCAAACACTGCATTTTGAGGACTTCATGAAATATTAAAAATTCTTCATAATGACGGAAACGCCCTCTGCGAAATTTTTTTTAACAAAACTAATGCATTTTAGATGAATTTTTCATAAGAAAAATTAATGATAATGATAAGAAATGACAATGCAAACGCCGTAGGCGAAATGTTTAGAAAAAGTATAACACAAATACAGCTTCTCTAATGCTATTCGTGAGATACTTATTCCAATCAAAATAGTTGTGTTACAACAAATTTCCAAACATTATGAATTTCTCCGACTTCCACCTGACTTTCCCTTACTTAATGGTCTAAATGTAAACATTTCCCTGACTTTCCCTGACCACAATTCATTTCCCTGCCGGCATGAACTCTGTGTTTAAAATTCACTCAGAACTACTTTAAAGCCAACATTTTAGTTTCTGAATGAGATTCAGCATAATATTATAGTAGGGCAATCTAGCTACAATAGGGTCATTTCCCCAGCAAAAGTAATCTAGAAACCTTCAAACTTTAAACTGTAACCTAATCCAACATTTGTTACATTTGTTTTTGTCGGTTTGAGCATACTGTATGCATTTCAGCTTTGGAGCCTGGAAATCAAGTAAATTTTGTTGGTGAAAGACCCTGAACTTCCTTATTCCAGGGAAAAAAAAACTAATGGGCAGTTTCCATAATACAGTACATGTACATGTACGTAAATACACCTGTACATATAATTATACAAATCATTAGAAAATGATTTCCGATAAAGTCATTCTACAAGTAAATTAAATGCCTATATCAGGATGTGTAATGGATTTGGTATTACAAATTCCAATACTTTTCAATGGTTTTTTCTTGACTTCAAAAAATTTTCAATGCCTATTAGAATATGGGATCTTTTAAGTTTTGTCTTTACTTAATAGTGGTTTTTAGAAACATCTCCTAGACTCCTACAGCAATGATGACATTATCATTTGCCAAAAAACGCTGTAGGAGATATTTGTTTGTAAAATTGGATGACAAATAATGAATTTTAGCCCAAATTTTTATTTTGTGTGTCAATCTAAAGATAAACTCCATGAATCTAATGTTTAAGTTTCATGACTTTTCATTAATTTTACAACCCAAATTTCATTTCATGACTTTCATGAACTGTATATCTGTGTTTGCTGAAATTTCCACCGTAATAGTGTGGGCCATAGAAGCACTTCAAAACTCCAATTGTTACATAGACGAGGTTTCGTAATTGGGATGCAATGAAATAATAAAAATTCGCTATACTTAATAATAAGTTCGTCAAGATGATTAAAAATAATCAGTCTTACGTTTTCAGTATAAATATACACGTAGATATATTGAGACTTCAGTCAGGCAGCTAAACTCCACTTGATGGCACATTTCTTTGTAATATCCGGGATTTCAGCATAGCCGATCTACAATTGCATGGAGCTCAATAAAGATTGAACCGTTTATCAACTCAGCTAGTTGTTACATGTATCACTTGTAAAGGATTAAATAAATTATACACCAGTTCGTTTAGTGTTAAAATAGGAACCGGAAATAAAAATTGAGTCACTAGGTGAGCACCAAAACCTGTTCAACAAGGTCAAAATTGCATAAATAGCAGAAAAGGTTAGAGGCTAAAGTCAGGTGAAATCGACCATAAATGTTTCATTGCCTTCAAACGTACAAGATGAAGAATGGAAATACCAATCATTGGCGAAATGCAACGGCACGTCCACATAGGCTTACATGCGTTTTCAAAGTACAGTAGTCTTTAAATGCTCCTCATTTTAATGATATCACTACATTTACTTAAATTTAGGTGGTGTGCGACCACTTTGTTTCAATTTTTTTGTTGTTTCCCCATAATAACAAATTTTCTCAAATTAATTTTCTCAAACCTTTTCGAAAAATCTCTGCCAAACGAAGTATTTTTATAAAATAAATAAAGTATCTTACAATTACGTACTATTTTCAAAACTTGCCGAATGTTCCCAAAAACCCACTTTAATAACAAAATTCCAAAGATTTCCTTATGCAAGCGTTCACCAAAATTGCACAAAACCTCCACAGATTTCTAAAGTTGTCCGTACACATTTTTGGAAGAAATTTAATTACTGATTAGTTTAACTGGTAACTATTTTCTTAAAACATATAAAATATTTTTGAGTTATATTCAAAAAATTAAGTAATAACGCTTAACTTGTCAAAGCGATGTTGTCAAATGGTAAAATGCCAATTCTGGCAGTATTTTTTTTGAGGATGAATTTTTAGCAGAAAAATGGAAGGAATATTCTCGATTAAATTTACTAGCTTTATCATAAAACGTGCTTGTAATTTTTATGATACAGCTAGTAAAACTGTAAATAATTAATTAGCTATCAATTTATATGTACCAGCCTGGCCTTGTTACTCAAGGTCAAGAAGCCTCAAGTGCATTGGGTACAATTTGGAGAGTATACATGTATGTAGCTTCTGACATGAATAATAAATACTTAATATATAAAACAAAAAAAAGTTCTCATAAATTTTTCCCGTTAGATTCAACATCACAATAACAATTTAAAAGCCGAACTAGTTTTCTACAAAGGATTTCAGTAATTTTCACTAACTTTTATTTCAATAACAAAAAAATTGTTATGGAAAAACATTTGGCATATTATTTACAATGTTCATGTATTATTTTATTAGATTTTGGCCAGTGTTGTCTAGTTAGTGCCTTAGAATAGGAAACAGGTTGAAGGATTGAAAATCAGCCATGAGTCTTTTATCAAGTACAAGAGGGTCCACATACTGTACATGTACATGTCTATGTAGCTAGTACACACCTTCACAAAACTAGAGGTCCTTTGTAGTGTCTGCAACCGAGCATTACTCGACCCTCGACCAATCTTCTTGAGGTCAATCCCTGCAACGCAGAACTACAATTTAAAGGCACACATGTTGGAAGGAATCCGACTGTGTTCACTTCCATTCTGTCAATTGCCAAATTCCAGTCACCAAAATGTGACTTGCCTGAGACGTCACGTTTCTTATTTCGTAGGTTCCAGAAAAGTTCACTTTCTGAACTTGAAAAGCAGCAAGGTGAACACGAGGAAGACAACAGTATTACCCAGCAAGACGAAGAAACTGCCCATCATTTCCGTCCTGTATATGTTGAAGCCGTGCAGAACAGTGGAGGTGACGGCCCTTGACGGATAAGAATAGGGCAGCAACAAGAACAACTGACGCACGAAGTAGGGCACAGCCTCAAAGGGCCAAACATGACCTGCAATAGAACCAGCCAGTTGGCATTAGATTATCTGCAAGGTGACCGAAAAAAAGGGATTTCTTTCTTTAGCTACCCCTAACCGCCAGGCAATCCCTGCTAGCCTACGAGCCGTCAGGAGAAGCCCACTGTCTCAATGTGTCTATGGCGGAACAGGGTATAATCTAGTAGCTCAAACAAATTCGCTATATCGTTCCCAAAAACAATAATACAGTAGAACCTCCAAAGTTGACCACCTCCCCATGTTGGCCACATTTTAACTGATCGGACGGTCACCACATTAACTCAATGGAAGGTGACCTGTAGACGTTGACCACCTGCACCCCTGTAAGTTGTATGTTGACCACTTGTACTATGACACACAATAGTAATTTACTCTCTGTGTGTTGACCAGCATGGTCTTGACACGCAAAGTCACGGATAATTAAATTTATTGGCTGCTTGCAAAACTTATACTGCCACACCTGAACAGTAACTGTCTCTATAGAGGTAAAAGAGTTCATTTTGAACCACTTCAGTACCCCTACTGCACTGTACGTGTAATTGCTGGATAAATTTGCAGCACATTAGCTATACTGGAGATTATTCATGAAAGATGAATGACTTCTGTAAAATGTAAGTACATGCAGTTCACCGAATTAAAATCCTGCACCAGTTCAAGCCTCGTTCCATATGTTGACCAGTTTGTAACGGTCCTTTGGGTGGTCTACTTACAGAGGTCGACTTACAGATTGTTTCCCCACTGATTTTTAGAAAATGAATAAACTAGAATGAGTTACAAATCCATATCAAAACCAAATCATATCAAACCATAGAAAGTGGACCATAAATGTGCAAAGATAATTTTTGTAGAAATAAGGGTTTTTGGCAGTAACATTGTTGAGCATACACCATGCAGTATTAGGGGACGCCTATAACTCTCACAATTTGAATTCACACAAGTCGTTTAAAAATTTGGTATCATTACCCTTACCAAAGCAAGTGCGGATTTCATATTACTTTTTGTAAGGTTAAATATAATTTTTGAATTTTCACATTATCTTCATTTTAGAAAAAGAATGAATAATATCATGAGTGGTAGATTTTAGTTAATTGCCTTTCGATTGGTTTGGCAACAACAGTCACTAATACAGTTTAAACTAATACTATTTAAACTAACCACCGTGTTTATTTAATACCAGCAAAAATGCCTGTCTATACACTGATTTCGATGATTGCTCCAAAGGTAAGATCAAAATTGCTTGAACCCCAGCACATGCTTTCTAAAAATTCAAAACATATCAAAGTACCTGTTATTCCTGTCGTCAGAGTTATCGCCATTCCTATGCCCAGGACAAGTGCTGTAGTGTTTTCAAAGGCCATGGCAAGAAACAGTCCTAAAAATTTCATATTAGTCTGCCATCTTTCCAGCTCAATCTCAACGATGGCGATTATTATCATCGAGAAATGCAACTAAAAGCTTGGATTCTACTTACCTAATGCTGTACCACTGACTCCAACGCCGTACAGTATGGAAAACATCACGCACCACGTGCCGAAAGACAATGTCTTAAGGAGGGAATAGGTAAGTAACATGAGGATGACCTGAGGAACAAGCAGCCCCAGGAGGAGGACCATTACGCCCAAGATGATCTCTGCTGGCGATACACCTGTTTGTGATCATTAAAAACACAACCCGCAATTATAAAAATATCGAAAGTACATTCAACTCCTTACACGATGTAAATGATTTTCTACAACACATTAATTTTATGAATGTTGGAGAAAATACGTGTTCATCCCTTGCATGTTTTATTTTTGGCGATTTTGATTTTCGATGTCAACTGAGTCCATATGGCTGAATTACGGAATTCTACATCTTCATGTTGAACTTTATATTTTATCACTTGTACAGGTACTGATAAGAACAATCTTCTAAATTCATTTTTAAAATTACGCGAGGAAATATTTTTTGCAGTTTTAAAAAATTCATATTCATCACTGGTAGAGATACAGGTAAGAACATTTGTCTAAATTAATTTTTTTTAAGTTAAGAGCGGAAATATTGCAGTTTTCAAAATACATGCACTTGTGAATGTGCTTTTCTTTGTATCTCCGTGAAATGCAAAACTAAATTAAATGATGGACAAATGTAAATGTGTCCTTTAAAAATTTCATATTTAGTTACCAGCAACGTAAGTCCTTTCCAAATATCCTTTATTTCTCTCCACGTACAAGCTAAAAATAGCAACACCGATTGGAGCGAAATAGGCTGACCTGCAAAGACAAGTGAAGAATCGATGAAACTAAAAACAACACAATATATGTTTTCTCAAGAAATGCCTATACCGAAGCCTCAACTTACAAAATCAATGTACCACTGATGAGATAAAAGGGATCGAAGGCTGCGAAATAATTCATTGCGGCTTCTTCATACTGAAAAATACAACATTTAACGCTGCATCAATATTGAGCGGAAAATCTTTACTGCTTCCAACTGCTTCCAAAATGTTTTGTATTTTTGAAAATTTATTTACGCTTGATGTCCAGGATATTTTGATAACAATTAATAGCCAAACGACAAGAAAAAGCGATCGTTATTAATTTGAATTCTTATGAATTTAACTTTACAAAGCTATTAACAGCTAGAAAATCACTTAATGTATATTATTGGTTTGCTTACACCTTACTGCAAAAGTTCGTTATTGAAATTCATATTCATACATGTGAATACATGTCGAATGACTATGCTGCACACCTAATCAAACTTATTAGTGCTTCGGTCACCTCAGCACTTTTTGGCGGTTTCTCAAATATAAAAGATGCACGGTCCATATTACTCAACGTCAAAATCATTTTCATTAGTCAGCTCTGTTTGACTCACACACAGCCTGGCAATTGTCAGATTTAGTCATTGAGGCTGCTATTGGAATATTTTTTTTAATGAATACTCCTCAAAATCTTCGATATTCATAGCAGATGGGGCATCATTTTAGACATTTTCTTCCAAAACTTCTCATTCCTTGTGTTTTGGAAATCCTCAAGGAGGGAAAATGATACAAATAAGGGAGTTGTGGATTACAATAACCGATGATTTCACTTTGTATTTGTATACGAGCATTCGAGACATGGCGATTTCGATAACAATAAACGAATGATAACATTATCCGCAATCACCCAAGGGTAGTCCACTGTAAAACAATTTCACTTGTTTTTGTAAATACATTGTACGAAAAAACATACCACAATAACAGAAGAGCCGGCTGAAGAACTCGTGGAAGCCGAGATGTTGGTGCCCAGTTCCAGAAAAAACTTGTCAAACGAATCCATGATATGGAAATGCGTCACACAGGTCGAAATGAAATCTAAAATTAAACATTAGAATAATAAGTTTCGTTTCTTCTGTAACGTCATTTTTCCATGCCCTGCATGGCAATTTCAGCGAAGTGGTGTCATGAGTTGAAAAGGGTTGAAAATCGTCAATACGTACGTATATTGTCCAGTTTTATTCTGATGATGCTGTGGTCTATAGATTCGTTAGTCACAAACGGGGAATCCATTATCCTGCCATCGAAGATAACAAATAACTTAGGTTGTGCAGTCATTAGCTTGCGCACAAAACAAAGCAGGTCAAGTTACCTGTGCATCAACGATTCGGTGAAGTTTGCCTGAATGTGGACAACGCCAACAAATTCCCCATGTCTGATAAGGCCTTGTCCGTAACTTGAACTATTGCCCATTATCTAATGCATAAATAGAGTATACAGTAAGTTGAAGACATTAATGGAAAAACGAAAGAGGGTTTGACAAAAAGAGTATAATTGAGACTTTTGCACACAATGAAGAATGTTTTTTTTCCTAATTTGCTTGACATACATTAATTTGCACCACAAAGTAAGAAACCATAAACAAGAACTACCTGCAAGAAAATATCTGGATTTAGATGAGATAAATACCGGCTGCCCAAATAGCCAGCATCTTCGTTGACCACCAGAAACTTGTAGGCCGGCTGAACAACTCCTATCGCGACGTACACAGGTAACAAGATCTGGAAGCTTGGCAGGATCATCAGAAATATTAAAGCCCTATGAGAAAAAGATGATAAGATTCAATTTATTCATAGCAAGCAAGAAATAAGACCAATAGTATGGATCCGAGGGGGCTCGGAGTTCCATAAGTGGATTGGAATGGCAGGTTCTACCACCGCGGTGGTTTCGTTTAAAGATTCCTTCCACC
>JAQGAF010005952.1:0-11105 GCA_034687865.1 Kryphioiulus occultus | reverse complement strand
GAGCCAAAAGTGGCCGCTTTGTTTTGTGTTTGGTTTTATTAAAAACCTGTTAAAGGCAGCCTGAGGAGTCTTGCTTTATTTTGAGGACTTGGAGACAGGCCGGGCCATTGGAAGGTGTGGCACGACCCTGACACCTCAAATGTCATTGTAACCACATGTAATGATAATGCATTTAGCAGTGTTAAGACATGCATTGGAAAATACATTTCAAAACGTCTGCAGATTGAGACAAATTTAGTTTCAAGCTGTATTGACAAATACATTTGAAAATGCGTTTATAATATATTATGTAATTCGTATTGCGATGTAATATGTGTGTTGGATAATGTATTGGCTGATGCACACTGTAATGCAAGCTTATAATTGGCGTGTATTGAAGAGTATGTTGTTAAATGCATATTGTGATGTATTCTGCTTGCATTGAAGAATGCTTTTTTACAATTTACATTCCGTTCATTGTAAAATGTCAAGAGCCTCGCTATATTTCATAGTTTTGAGGTTTAAACAAATCCCAATTCTGAGTTTAAAATGCATCCAAAATATTCAATAAATAAATTAGGACTGACAATGAAATAATGTTTAAAATTAAAAAAATACATCAATTTCATTCAATTCAATGCAGCAGACACAACTTTTGTATGTATGTAGTTTCAAATACATTGTGAAATACTCAAGTCGGTATATTTTACAATGCGTTGCAAAAGTATTAGTGAAATGCATTTTTGTTTACTGTACATTACCAAATTGTTTACATTCGTAATGCATTTTACATGCATTTGGATGTGATTTCAAATACATCGTGAAACACACAAGTCAGAATATTTTGTAATGGTATATTGGTATATGGTAAAGATAAATGGTATTTTTGTTTACATAACCAAATGAATTTCGTATTGCGATAAAAACGACCAATGCATTTGCAATATACTCGTACCGGTATCTTGCAATTCTTAATGCATTTTAAATGCATTTCCTTTCCATGAGTACACTCATGAAATCAATTAAAAACGTTCAGTTTCCAACATATCAGTCTTCTACTACACCGCATTCCCCAAACAAATTTCTATCTATTTATTACCATTACACAAATTTCTCAGAAATGTCACGAGACATTGCTTTCGAATTACGCACAAATGTTATTTTTTTAAATACAGCATTGAATCACCAATGTCATAGTTTTGCCAAAATATTTACTCTCATAATGCCTACGTTGTTTAAAAAATTACACTGTGATCCACCCGTGTTTCCAGAATGTATTCATGCTAAAAGAGAAGATAAGTTGAATCAACTATTTTTTAAAAGTTGAAGATGTACCACGCAGATTTTTAACCTTTGACAGCTGCTTTCATCGAAATGCGTTCAATAAACAATTTCTTATCTGCTCTTGAAAAAAACGCTAAAATAAGATACTCGAATTTCCCTGAGCATTAAAATAATGAATATATAATAGGACTCTATCGCTCTAATCAGCTAATGCACCGAAGGAAGAAAACAAAGAAAATGTCGTTTTTCCTAGCCGGGAAACGAAACCTGATCGAGAACTTCTTGTTTCGTAATGCATCATCGTTGATGATTGCTTTCTACGCCATTACGAAAGCGATAATATTATTCATTGTTCAACGCTATGAATATGAAACTTGCATGGATAAAAAGGCAGCTAAAGTGTCTGACAAATGAAGTTTTACGATCTGGTTGAAATAATGGGCGATTACAATCAGTTGGCAATGCGTTTTGCACTAACCAGAGATGAGATTGGTGCAACGTCATTAACGATCTTTGTTTTCACAAAAGTTTCCTTGGGATGAATTGTTTGCACAAGGTGAAATATTCGCTGCTAATGAAAGACTTTTTAAGAATGGTGCAACCCAAAACTAATTGTAGAATTGCATTAGCCTTTGAAGATTCATTTAACATTGTTCGTACCAAAATTTTCAACTCAATTTCCCTGACTTTCCCAGACCAAACATGATTCATTTCCCCGACTTATCAAATAAAAAAATGTCACGCGTAATTAAAATTAACATTATTTGTAACACTATACTGTAATTAACTATATTTTTGGATCTTTCTATCAGGACGACTAACCAAATCTTCAATTGAATTTCCCTGACTTTTCCAGGTTTTTCAGACGCGTTTTGTAAAATTTCCAGACAATTTCAAGAAACAATTTTACGAGTTTCATTCGAGCAAATATACCATATTGCTGAAATTTTAGAAATTATAAATCTAATCAACAAATGATGTAATTAGCCCACAATTTTATAAGAAGAAATAATTATGTTAATAATCAAGAGACTGCCACAGGCAAAATGTTTGAAAAATTACAAGAAATATTGGATTTTAGTGTATTGTTATTAATAATGATGCGAACACTAGTGATTGAAACCACTAGATCTCAAACACTGCATTAATGAGGACTTCTTTGAAATATTAAAAATTCTTCAAAAGGACGGAAACGCCGTAGGCGAAATTTTTTGTAACAAAAATAATGCATTTTAGGTGAAATTTTCGTAAAGAAAATTACTTATAAGAAATGATAATGAAAACGCCATAGGCGAAATTTTTAGAAAAAATAGATCACAAATACAGCTTTTCCAATTATTTTCATGAGATACTTATACCAATCAAAATAATTGTGCCACAACAAATTTCCAGACATTATGAATTTCCTTGACTTCCACCTGAATTTCCCTGACTTAATGGCCAAATTGTCAACATTTCCCTGACTTTCCCTGAGGGTATGAAACCTGTTTAAGCAATACAATAAGAATGTCAGCACCATCTCTCCGCAGTGGATTGAGGAAGTCCGGGTTCGAACCCCGGGTCGAACGTTATTTTTTTTTTTTCGTTTGCTTAAATCATAAATCAGCAGCTCGTTTGCCATAACTCAATGTTCAACGCATGTGTTTATTTTGCGATGAAATGTTTGCCCAACATTCAGCCTGGTAAGCGTGATGAATTTACGCTGATCACGTGATGACGGAATTCGTGACCTGGCACGTCGTAAAATCCACACAAGCATGAAAGCTACACGCGTATGAGGTCGAAAAATGACGTCATTGGGGGTCAGCTTTTACGTCATTTGCATTATCGTGCTAATTCGTGTTTGTTTTTCCAGGTACGGTGACATGGTGCCCGCCACCATCCCCGGCAAAATAGTGGGCGGGGTGTGTTCCCTCAGCGGGGTGTTGGTCATCGCGCTTCCGGTACCGGTTATCGTCTCAAATTTCAGTCGCATCTATCATCAGAACCAGAGAGCGGATAAACGAAAAGCTCAAAAGGTGAGTCAAAAAAACAAAGCTGTGCTCGCTCGTATACAGAAACTACACTTTACTGTTTCTTGGGAAAACAAATATTGATTTTTTTTCATTGGAGCGTCAAGTTATTTTTTATGCAGTATTTTTCCAACGAAAGTAGTTGGTAGAGTCAAAAGTCACTTTTTCAAACGATAGCGGACTATTTCTCAAAACGAGTTTTTACACACGGAGAAACGAATTTCCCATTTTTTTTTCTCCAAAATACTGTACACACAACTAGACACTCAACTGATCTTGAAGAATTGTATACAGTTTTCATAACTGATAATGAACAACACATCAACTTTTCAAGAAACGAATTTTCCATTTTATCTACAAAAGAACATTATCTCATTTGCATAAATGCGCTTGAACAACATGTCCCTTTTCGAAGAAACGAGTTTTTTCTCTAAAAAATATCACTTTTCTAATTTCCATATTCTCATTTCCATAACTCGTCTAGAACACCATCATTGCACGAAACGTATTTTCCATATTTTCTCCAAAATACTACTTTTCTAGACAAGAATGTTATCACATCTCCATAATTGAATTTGAACAACAACAACAACAACATTTCAAGAAACGAATTTTTCGTTTTTCTTCAAAATACTACTTTTCGAAACAAAAATGTTATCACACTTTCATAACTAATGTTGAACAACACATCAACTTTTCAAGAAACGAATTTTCTATTTTTTCTCCAAAATACTGCACACACAACTAGACACTCAACTGATCTTGAAGAATTGTATACAGTTTTCATAACTGATATTGAATAACACATCAACTTTTCAAGAAACGAATTTTCCATTTTTTTCTACAAAAGAACATTTTTCTATCCAAAGAGCATTATCTCATTTGCATAAATGAGCTTGAACAACATGTCCCTTTTCGAAGAAACGAATTTATTCTCTCCAAAACATCACTTTTCTGAAGTAGAAAGTTATCTCATTTCCACAACTCGTCTAGAATATCAATTCAAGAAACGAATTGTCCATTTTTCTTCAAAATACTACTTTTCTAATCAAGAATGTTATCACATCTCCATAATTGATTTTGAATTTCATCATCTTTTTAAGAAACGAATTTTCCTTTTTTTCTCTAAAATATTTCATTTTAATCGACAATGTAAACAAGAATGTTATCACATTTTCATAACTGATGTTAAACAAATCATCATTTAAAGAAACGAATTCAAATTTTTTTGTTTCAAAAATACTTTCTTAAACAAGAATATCATCGTATTTTCATAATTTATTTGAGCAACATATCTCAAAAATCGTCAATTATCGGTATGATCTCCGTCATCCGAAAAGAAACACATCTTGGAATCCCATAGTTTTCGCAGGATTTTCGGCTTTATTACATCTGAAGTAATGACAACTTTTAAACAATATACAAACTCGTTCGTTCGTTGTGTCCCTACTGAATCAGGGATAGGATATCTGTCTCTCTGCTATAACACGGTTTGCAAACGCTTTGTATCAAAGTCGTCAAAGTATCAAAGTCAGTTTTTTTAAATCATGGCTGGAAGTGGGTCTAAGCAAAATTGTATCCAAAAATATATCCACCAAAGATTGATTTGTATCCAAAAATATATCCACCAAAGATTGATTTGTATCCAAAATATATCCTTGATATTCACTTTGGTATCCAAATGTATCCACTCCTCATGAACCATCTTACTAATGATAGAAAAAAATCACGTTGCCTAACTGTTCAATCTTTTTGGAATTGGCTCTTTACATGTTTTGGACCACACTGGTTCCTCACCACCATGTTACCATCATGTGGGATGTGATGCATCATTGCTGGTTTTGTGGTGTTTTGGAACCTGGAACAAGCATATACCAACATGTTGGTTCCTACAATTTCCAACATATTTCCAACATGTTTCCACCATGTTGGTTCCTGCCATTTCAAACATGTTTCCACCATGTTGGTTCCTACAATTGCCAACATGTTTCCACCATGTTGGTACCTACAATTTCAAACATGTATCCACCATGTTGGTACCTACAATTTCAAACATGTTTCCACCATGTTGGTTCCTACAATTTCCAACATGTTTCCACCATGTTGGTACCTACAATTTCCAACATGTTTCCACATTGTAAATTTCACAATAAGCTAATTTAGTCACAATCAACCATGACCGTTTAAAAGTCTTGAACCTCCAAGGATTTTTGAATTCATATTTCCAAAGGTTACATGTTGATCTGTAGATAAAATGCTGGATTTTGTTGGTACGGTGTGACCATGCTGGTACAATGCTGGAACATGTTGGGATCTGGCCATGCTGGTGCAATCCTACATGAGCCAACATGTAACCAGCAGTTTTAAATTACCACCAAATTTCCACCATGCCCCACAATAATACCCACAATGGTCAAATAAATAACAAAAAACCATTAACAAATTAAAATTTTCAAAATAACACATACTTAAAAGGTAATTTATCGGCTACAGAGCAGATTGAGAAAAATTACATCGGTTTTAATTAACTTTAATTCATACCAGCAGCATAAACCAGCATTACATTACACCCAACAGAAACCAACAACACCTCAATACGACCATCATTTTCCCACATCGAAACCAACATTCCCAACATTTTCCACCATGCTCGAACCAACATTCACAAACACTGGGGTAGAACCGCTAAAGTTGACCACCGCCCTATGTTGCCCACATTTTAACTGACTTGACGGAGACTTGAAGGAGACCTGCACATGTTGACCACCCGCACCTCTGTATGTTGCATGATGACCACTTGGACTATGACACGCATGCAATAGTAATTTACTCTCAGTACGGTAAAGTCATGGATGATTAAATGTATTGGCTGCTTGCAAAACTTATACTGTATACTCCTGAACAGTAACTGCCTCTATAGAGGTGGAAGAGTTCATTTTGAATCCCTTCATTATAAAGGTGGCTTGGCAATAAATAGGGGAAATTTCCTTTTTATTTGGAAACTCAATAAAATTTACTAAACGAGTACAACAAAATGTTTTTCGTTTCGTTTATGTGTCGTGAGTGTGCGACTCATCAACAGTTTATATACATGAAGGAAACATTTCGATGGGAAAATGCCAGCAACATTGCCGTCGATGCACAACTGCGCATGTGCAACATGAACGCGGACGCTTCATGACCTACTCGTAAGCGCTCTTACGATAACTTTAAATTTTATCGTAAGAACTCTTACGTTCTCGTAAAAGGGATCACGACAAGTGGCGGATGTGACGTCAATTTGAAGTTAGCGTAACGTAAGTTTTCTCGTACGCGAAAATAACTAACTCTCTAATACCACAACAGGTAGGATAATTGTCTGGATGTGCTTTCTAATCGAGTGTTTCTTATCTTATAGAATTAAATTTCTAAGTACACTGTACATTAGTGTTTCTGCGTTAAAATTCCAGTAGTACGCTGGATAAAGCTGCGGCACATTAGCAATACTGGTACTATATTACGAACATTTTAATAAGATTATTCATGAATGATTACTGCAAAATTTAAGTACATGCATTTCACGGAATTATAATCCTGCGTCGGTACAAGCCTCGTCCCATATGTTTGACCACCTCCTTATGTTGACCTGCTTGGGATAGTCCCTTCGGAGGTCAACGTACAGAGTTTCTACTGTAGCATACTTCAACCGCGCCATGGCGTGAACAGAAAATAAGATCATTCCGAGTTTCAAATGTACGTTACAAATGGTAATGTCACGTAATGTTATTTTAGACTAACCCTGTACTGGCATCGGATTAATCTTATAAGAACTCCCTTCTTGATTCGTGAGCCATTTGTTGGCGATGGTTGCTGCATCCCATTATCTTTTCTTTTTTTTTTCATTTTAACTGACTCTGCTCACTCATGGCAGTGAAAACAGCCAAGGGTCATGAGAAGTTGTCTCGTTTCCTAGATTGCCATTCTCATTGTCGTTGCTTTTACGTCTCCTTTTTTATTAATTCCGAATTTATAATTTTGTATTGCAGATGTTTGCAGTGTCCGAGCGGATTTAATTTGAGGGAACCTCAACAAGGCGTTTGCGCCTGCGATTGCTTCGACAAACAGAAATCCTGCTTGAAAATGAAAAGGGGACGAGAGCCCCTATCGGACGTGGACAGAAGGTATAACAAAAAATGGCGTATCGAACGAAAATTAAGAAAGCTAGCTGCTCCTGCTTGAATATGCATTGCATGCAACTGCCTCCATAGTAGCTGGAGGGAAGCGTAAAAAAGGGACTGGACGAACGTCCTACTGTATAACATCTTTTTCTATACATTTTTATCTTGCATTGGGTGCAGCATTTGACGAAGTATAGAAAAACTGTCACTTCGAGGTGATGATATCCTCCAAAGGGGAAGACTCGATGGATTAAACTGCTTAATCCCACGTTTAAATATATCGTATAAGGCTAGGAATGTCGTTATACTCGACTCGCGTTACTACTTACTACTCGAAAAACGGAAATATTCATAACTAGAAGAAAATGATCGATGATGTGCATGTCGATCGAGTTATCTTCGATGGTGTTTCCGGCGTTCACTGTCAGAAAGATGTGTCGGCACATTTCTCCAAAAATATCTCGGTATACGTACCAGTTGCAAACCGGTTAAGTTTTCGATCGCTCGTTTATGCGAACCAGACACAATCATCGTTATTCACGCACTGCAGTCGATATATCGATATATTGAAAACGAGTTATCCAAATATTCGGATAATCGTCAGTAATCAGAATGGAACATCAATCCATCAGAACTGTGCCCATTACACAGGGTTCCCACAACCTGGAAAAACCTGGAAAGTCAGGAAATTCGAGAAAGTCAAGGAAAAGACCTGGAAAGTCAGGGAAGATGTTAAATTTGACCTGGAATTTTTATGATCAAAATTATACTGACAGAAATATGCCCATAAACTTGTTAAATCATGATGATTTTAAAATGTTAAAAACAAATTAGTTTAAAATATTTAACTTTAAAACCTCTCCAAGTAGCTGTGTTGGGTTAATCCATTCGGACATTTAGGTTAGGTAGTATGAAGGCACCAAACTTGTGCATAGGGAATTTCACTAAATAGTTTTCTCATACATGCAAAGCAGGATCTCCATTCCGTGTCTTTTTCAACATTAATAGTGTTACATTTTACTCGACATAAATATCTTTGCAAAGTAAAAATAAAGTATATAATGAAATGTTGATTTTTCATGGTCATGGAAAAATTCAAAAATGATCTGGAAAAACCTGGAAAGCTAGAGAATTTCGTTCTCAAAAAAATGTGGGAACCCAATACACGATCAGTATTACTGTCGGTATTTCATGAAATTGAGTTTTATCGATAACCTTTGCAATTCTACCTTATTTATACCTGTCGATAATATCGATTGAAATGACCAATTTAACGTTTCTTTCAATGATGCCTTACTCGTAATTGAGGCTTGAAAGGGCCTCGTATTTCGTACGTCTCTCGTAAATGTCGAAATGAATTGAGAACGTTTTGTCGAAGATGAATTCTGCAAAAAAAATACATCGATTCGTTTCTTTTAGTCAATTTATCGAATGAAATTAATAAAAAGAAGAGTCAGCAAAGAGTGAAACTGAAACAATCGGCAAAAATTTATCCTGGGCGTATACTGTATTACGAATTGAGGTCATCAGGACGGTAACGCCCTTAAGTCGAAAATAATACCCAATATTAAAGAGATATTTGTATTCATCGCGAGAAATTGAGTTGCATGCTTTTAGCAAAGTGAAGAAGGGAAAAAAAATTGGCAAAGAGATCTAATTGATATTCTGAGTTTTTTCGGATGGTTTTCTATTTGAATTGAATTTTGCCAATTAAAGACTCGTTATTGATGATTGGCGATCGACCATTTTTTATCTCTTCTTCTTGTCCCCCTGTTTGGCCACTCTAAGCCCAGAAAACTGTAAATAACGTTTATTTGACAATGTCATCCATTAAGACAAAATTCTCCAATGTCTCGTCCTAAACTTCAGCATTACGAGTTTTCTTTCAATAGGTCAAATTAATAAAAAAAATTGCTTTATGATAAATTTTAGTACGGAGATGATTTTTCATCAAATCAAATCTGACGCTGCATAACACCTAATTCAGTATAATTTAAACGTTGCAAGAAGAGCAATATCATCCTATAGTCGTACTGTATTATTTTAAAATCTACTCCAAAAGATCACGCGCAATGTCACAATCAGAGGATGGCACGGGGTAACTGCTTAATAAATCACCGTGACAATGGCGTTATGTTTGACGTGTTTATAAATACCGGTTTTAATTTAAATTTAAAAACACGCCTTAATAATATAATGCGCGGCATAGCGCTGTTTGAAATCAATATGGAAACTCACGGGGTATACATGTACGTACACGTGGATGTTTTTTCAGACTGTCCGAGTCCAACTGTATTGAAAATCCAGGACGATAGATGTGTGCCAACTAGGGGGTTAATGCAAACACACGGCAGGGAGCCAATAATGAATATTTATTGAATTTTTGCCACTCGATGTGCAATGCGGGGTAAGTCGAGTTACGCGATTTACCCTTCAATCGCACTACGAAACAGTAGAAATAGATACGTTTTTTTATATACGTGTAAAGGTATGACCCTTATTTTTTAGCCCAACATTTTAATTGAAAACTTTAAAAAAGCGCCCACTGTTTAATTGCTTCGAAGTGATCTTCCTCACTCGACATTCCCAATTCAAAATGGCGACTGCGGGCGTAATTTATTGAAATATTCAAACGTTATTTTTGCATCGTTGTTTGTTGAGACAAATAAGGAACTGCTTTTATAAATTGGCATTAATTCCAAGTTTGCCGAGTAAATCTATGTAGATTTATTCTCCAGTGGCGAGCAAATTTCCCTGTTTCTCGGACTGAGTGCCCCCAACTGGGCTTGATTCACTTTATACAGTTGCAGCCCACACACACACACACACACGGGACATGTCCACGAGGGTTATATGTTCGCCCACTTATACGTTATTTTTATACGCGAATGAAGGTGCGGGACGGGGGCTGGGGCTGCATATATGGTGGTTTTGTTTTTTATAAATTTTACCACTATTATAGGTTATAATCTTTTGTTTTACCTGTTTAGCATACTTTATTAATCATTTTCGGCTATGACAGACTCCTATTACTATTACATTATCCCCAACTATCCTTTCTGTCTTCGACTTCACGCTGGTATACTGCATGATCGCTCATTTATCTCGTAATCGTATTCGCTTTTTTGCCATTTTTACCGAAGCTGTTTTGGTGACCAGTTAGTCTAGTCTAGCCCTGGTAGAAAACCATTATGTTATCACTATTGATATCACTACTCTATAGTGATGAATAGTGGTTTTTTGGATTAATGATGTCAGTATATAAAAATCAGTACGAATATGATGATGATATTTCTATGGTTAGTAATATCACTATTACTATGGATAGTAGTATCACTATTACTATATACACATAGTAATATCAATATTATTACCTGTACATGCAAGTAGTGTCATCTGTATTACAAGATACATGCTGACATTTAATATCAGTATTGATAGTATAGTGTTGGATACTTATGTCACTACAGTCCATACTGTACTAATACCACTAATACTGTATACTAATCCATAGTGTTAAGTAGCGATATATACTGGTATCACTATATAAAGTATCACTGGTTTCCAGTAGTGTCAGTATGATATCAGCTGTTGCGACTAAAAAGGTGGATAGTGATTTTAAATGTTTGCAGTCAAATTTAATTGCATTTTTTTGTAAGTTATAAATCTCACT
>JAQGAF010005951.1:0-11107 GCA_034687865.1 Kryphioiulus occultus | reverse complement strand
AATACACCATAAAAATACCTTGATACCTACTGGATACTAGAAATTAACCAAAGTTATACCTAAAATTTTTGTAAGGGTTGTATGTCTTTTAGGCCTACCTCAAAAACCCAAAAGACAAGGTAGTCATGCAAGTCATTGAACCTCGTGACCCCCAGAATGGCAAAAAACAAAGAGAAGGTTATTGCCATATTTTGATCCCAATATTGATTTCCTGGCCATGTGATTTGGTGTTTTAAAGATTGGTGCCTAAACTGTTTTTATGGGAATTTGACCCTGAAAGTCGGAGTCCAAATTCCTCGAATAGGAATTTTGCCCTGAGTAAATAGTGCTCCAATTTCGCTAACTGGAATTTGGCCTTTGATAAACAGATTATGCAAATGTTCTGCAGTTTCTGAAATTGGAGAATTCTGGGAATATTTCCGATAAGTATAAATACTGCTCAAAAAGCTTAAGTGGGGAGTCGGGCTTTGGGAACGAAGAGAGCAGGGTCCCTCATAGACTGATGGAACTATTTTGATGGACTGGAACGAGTTGCTGACCATTTCTGTTGCAATTGGAGGATTTCTTGCCGAACATGTCAAGTGAATATTTTTCTTGGATAATTTTGACTCATTTTAAATTAAATTCGAAATTTTTTTTAACAAAGAACAGATTGTAGTGATTGGTCCTACGACCTATACCGCGCTCGGGAGCTACACCAACCCCATCTTCAGTGTATCTCATTGGCTAGTAACTTCACAACTTGAAAATGTTGAGTCTAGAAACCAGTTGACTGCTGGATCCTATACTCTCGAGTTGATATTCATTTTCTTTTTGCTTTGCAGCATTTTAATCTGTAACAAATGGAAAATAAAACTTATTTTGCTTTTACCTCTCAAAACCTGCCTGGTATCCTTGGATTATTTATCAACGCTCTACTTTTGTATTATTGCATCATAGCTATAGATATCTGTGAAACATTCTCTAGAAAACCTGCAAACGGAGAAGAAAAATGAGCAGAAAAAAGGCAATATCAGTTTAGAAGTGATTAAATGCAAACAAATTCTTAGTAACATCATTTCGTCGAGATTCGAACAGGCGGTTTTTCATATACATGTACACCTACTGTATGTACAAAAAATTCGACTCACCTGCATGTATTGATTGAAAATGTTTTTCTCAGCAACCAAATATCATAATTAAAATCAGAAAATCGCGTTTTTAGACAATTTATTCTTCTTCACATTGTGGAAAGTTTGACTAACAGTCCTTTAGCATATTTGGGGCGAAAGACCTTGAAATCAACATATTTGCATATTTTTGACATATGCACATGTACCCCTGCAGTAATAAGAGTTTCTGCTTTTTCTTGAATAAATGAGAACTACACCAGAGGTAGCTACTCAGGTTGTTGCTTTATGCCAAGTAGGGCATGCCAGAGAGATGTGGCTCATCAATTGAATTTGAGCCTGTCATCTGTTGGTAGTGTGCCAACGTTATGAGGATACTGGTTCCTTTAACCGGTTACCAGGGTCAGGTAGACTTCGGTCCACAGTGGACAGTTAGGCAAAGACTTATCATGGTATGTCTGTACAGTAATGACAGCATTAGTATACAGCCGACCTGGAGACCGTTTAGCCCAGTGCTGCATTAGGCCTACTGAATCTGACACTTATGGTGGTACAGGAAATAATGTTTTATTAACTGAATACATAATACTTCAACGTCAAAACGATCTAATGGGTTCCACGTGCTTTATTTCATAGGCAATATAACCGACATTTTTAAAACCGGCATCATGCCTATATTTCATGCTATCTTATGATTCCACTTTGATGAAACTTGACGGATTGCAATCATTTTGAAGTAATTTCAAATCACACCAAAATGATCGCAAATGGTTACTATCTGATGGTAGGGGATGGCAATTTTTTGCTGGGAACTGTCTAATGACTGTACCGAACTGTATACTATATGTACACAAAAACCACCTGAGTTGCAATGCATGCCACTTTCTCGCATATTGAGCATAAACATAATGTTGCGTGCAGCAATAAAGTCTTGTCTCCAAATTGGGCCTACATTTTTGGTGTTATTCCTGAGCCTAAATAAATTCCCAGTCCATCGCCCTGCTATGGTGAGTAAGAAATCCCAGTTTCTCTTCAGTGAGGCACCAATTTATTTATTCAGTGCTTTGTAGTTAAGATCTGTGCAGAAGGTGGTACAGGTTGGCTCATCTGATTGATTATTATCCTTTAGTTGGGTTACTGGTGGAAGTTCTGCATTGTTCGCATCCGAAAGATCAAAGTTGACGTAGGTGTGTTCACTTTGACTGAGTTGCATCAGGGTGTCGCACAAGTCACTGAAATCTGGCCTGACCTTAGGGTCTGAACTCCAGCAGGACATCATCAGGGTATAACTACAAGTAATAAAAGCACAATGAGCAATAACTTGATTAGACACTACCAGGGCCACTCCAGCCTATACTTGGCGCCCTAGACTAGGCTAGCTAAGTGTCCCTATCTAAAACTTGTCACATTTTTAATTAAATCAGAATATAATTTTATCAGTTTCTAGAAGGATTGGAATTTTTTCATTTCGAAGCCAAGGTTGCAATTCTATCAAACAAATCATTATTATCAATAATTAGCTGTCCTCCTGTCCTAAGACTGGGTGAAGATGACATTTTTGTAAAGTCAGGGTGATAATAAAGCAAGAGAATTAGTTATTTTTTAAAATAATAACACCATCCCGTTCTTGGGAAAAATGTATTATCACCCCGACTTACTACACCCCATCTTAGGGGAAGCCAGCTAGTTATATTATATATTTAAAAATCCCTGCTAGAAACCCAACAATCAATGGATAAAAAATTGCATACATCAAAATTTCCAAAATCCACGCAAAAAATCCTAAAATGAATGGACGAAAAAACAGTACGAAAAATATTGTGGCGTTGAGTGTATTGAATTACACAATTTCATAATATGCACAGTGTGATGAAAAAATGTTAGTCACGTAATCAGAGATAAGTAAATACACAGATGCACACAGACGAAGAAGCAAGTGTCCTCACTGACTGACTTACTGACTGCTGATTCACTTGATCGTTCAAGACAAAACCGGAAGGGCTAACTATTTAGGTGCCTTAGATTGCATTATAAAGCAAGGATTTTGTCTTATTCCCCCTCTAAGGGGGTTCAAAGGAAGGGGGAAGTAAATGTATCTCCCTAACTGCCAGGGCTAGGACGTTGAAATTTCTTATGAATGCCCCTTTTAGGTACTGAAACCCCACAAAACAGAAACATGCTTTTCGACTTTGTGTCAAAACCCCACAATAAGGATTTTTCCACATTACCCCTATAAGGGGGTTAAACGTGGGGTAAATGTATCTCACATACATTTGTGCCGAAACCCCACAATAGCAAAAGGTGGTAAAAGGTGGGGGTAAATGTATCTCCCGTACTCTCAGGGCAATTGCATTGAAACTTCTTATGCATGTACCTCAAGTGCTGAAACCCCACACACAACAGAAGCATTTGTCCTATTCCCTTCCTCAATGGGTTAAAACAGGGGGGTTAATCATTGGGGGTAAATGTAGCCTACATACCTCCAGAGCTAGGACGTTGAAATTTTGCATGCATTTTACCTTGGGTGTCGAAACCCCACAACCATGAAGGATTTTTTCCATTTCTGTAATACCCCTATAAGGAGGTTAAACATGGGGGTAAATGTATCTCACACACCACCAGGGCTAGGACGTTGAAATTTTGCATGCAGACGACTTTGGTGACGCAACCCCAACAATAAGAAAGGATTTTTCTGCTTTTCAGTAAATGTATCTCACTTACCGACAGGACTAGTATGATGAAATTTTGCATGCATATAACTTTGGTGCCGAAAGCCCACAATAACAAAGGATTTTTCTCTATTACCCCTATAAGGGGGTTAAACAGAGGGTTTCATATATTTTACGTTCCATAAGAGCTAGAACCTTGACATTTTTCATGGGAGTAACTTAGATGCCAAAACCCTCCAAAATGGATGGATTTTTAATATTCCACCTCTAATAGGGTTAAACTTCCGGATGTAGACCCCAGTCAACGACGGGCCCGAACCGCTAGTTCATTGGATAAATCATCACTAAGCCAAAATTAAAAACACCACAATAAAAATCCCAAAATCAATGGAGGGGAATTTGTAAATAGTACATCAAAATTTCCACAATCCACGCCAGAAATCATAACATCAATGCACACAAAAAATAATGCAGGGTCTCCGAAAAAATACGGATGGCGTTATGTTCGTTAATAACGCAAATTCTTTACTTCCTAAATGGCTTATTCTTTTTGTATTTGAATTTCCCGCTTCGACAATTTGCGTGTATGCAATTTGAGAAAAAACCGTATATTTTTCAATTAACCCGGATTTTCACAAAAGCTGCACTTTTGAGCCATGGAGAAAACAGTAATGGCCTCGATTCAAGAGTAAGCTTCATGTGTTTTGTTGTGGGCAGAGTAGAAATTTGTGATTCGGGTTAAACGTCATTTCGGAGGAGTTTATAACAGGGATCCGCCACATGCGAACAACATTTGCCAATGGTTTAAGAATTTCCAGGAGGCAGGAAATGTGGCTAAAAGTAAACAACCTGGTAGACCGAGGACATCGGACGAATCTGTGAAAAGTCATTCAGTCCTGCCATCATACATGTAGCCCGAAATTTGTGCAGCAGAGATGAAAACTTCATGAGACTTTCTCTCAACAGTCGCCATTGCTGCTTTCAATGTGGCGTAAAGGGGGGGGGCATAAAAATGTGCTATTTTACTTAAAAAAGCAGTTATTTTCTAATTTTGTATACACACAAACTACTTAGGTGAAATTTAGAAATGCAGAGAGAATTAACCTTTTACAAAGTATAGTTTTTGCGTTATTAATGCTCATAACCCCATCTGTATTTTTCGGAGACCATGTAGGAAAAAATTGTGTTGACGCGTGGTATTGAACTGCGGTACCGAAATCAAAATTAGAATTCACAGCTGAACTACATCGTCATTGAGTTTTCGCAAAGCAAACTATCGTAATTCAAAGTTCAAAAGTAAGTTGGAAAAAATACACAACGATTCCAGGTTTCGAACTCGGCCTGTTTGAATTCCAATCACCTGTTTTCAACTACACAAGTAACAGCACTGGACTAAGCCGGCTGTTGACATATACTGCAGCAGTTTCCCAATTTGCACAGTTTAATGGAAAAACAATAGTGACACAAATAGAAACAAACGAATCTGTACTATTATATATACTATTCAAAAACTTTCCACCTTGATTATTTAAAAATGATATGAGATAGAGAATTCTTGTTTGGGGGAATTTTTATCAACCGTAGGTGGACCCTTACACAAATTTTAGGTATAACTTTGGTTATAATTTCTAGTATCCAGTAGGTATCAAGGTATTTTTATGGTGTATCATTGGTATACACAATTTGCAACCTTGGAAAAGATACCTATGATGGTTTCTTCAAGGTTTCATTATTGGTTGTTGAAAGGTTTCCGCTATATCCAATGTATTTCATAGGTTTCCAAAATGTTGTATACTGTAAGGTATCCCTCTGAAACCTATGATAGGCATATTTTGCACCCGATCAGACTTATTTGATACTTGTTGAAACATTTGTTACCAAAAAATGGAAGCCTACTTAGTAGCAACTTTAAAAATACCTTTCAAATTTTTGTAATGGTGTCTTGTATACTAGACAGGTTGTAGGTCAATTTTTTGCCAAATTGGCAAACCATAGCACACTGAAACAGGTGATAAGGTTATTTCACGCTGACTAAATTGCTTTCTGCCTTTCCCACCCTCTTGGAGAACTACACTCAGTCAGAAAATTCTGTGTTCAGACAATTTTAAACTGATGATATGTAGTGCATCCTGCGCGATCTCATATTTGTTAAAAACTTGGTTAACTCTCTAACTGAACCACTTTCAGAATGTACCATATGTGTCCCACATAGAGAGGTTTCACTGGTTGTCGGGTCGTTCTTATTGATGGAAATCAGTAAAATTAGCCATTTAGTTTGAACCTTGAGGATTAAGGCATGCTAGTTTACCTATAAGGTTCACCAATTTACTTGATGTTTCTTAATGCGGGACATATTGTCTTAGACACTTGGCAGAGCATCAGTGTCTGGATGCCAGAAAGAGATGTGACCAAGAATGCTGGCAAGTTGTTGTTAACCCGGTAACTATCAGAAACCAGCTATGAATTTCCTGTTTTCTGCATCACTGTTGCCACCATCAGACAGCAGTGTCCATGTGTCCAGATGGCAATTCGCCACAACAAAATGTGGAATTTGTTGACATGTTGACTGCCAGCTGGAACATCTTTGTTTCCCATTGCACCAGGTTTTTTCCAGAGTTTTGAAAGTGGTTTAGTTTTCTGTACCAAAATACATCGCCCTTGAGGAGTCCACGTGATGCATCCTCGGGGAGACACACTTGATGCAATGAGAAAAGCAAGATGGTTGCCGCTTGCTGCACAGGGCGGCCATGTTTTTGACCTTAAAATGTTGATCGTTTTCTCCCGAAACCGGGGCTGATTTCAACACGTAAATATTTGGCCAGACTCGGAGCTGGAAACGCGTTGGCAACATCAACAGCAGCATCTCGGCCTTTTGGCACGGGGACAAGACGCTGTTATTTTTAGCACGGTTGCATCTGCCGACTGCGCTTTTGCTCAACACCACATGGTGATCTCGCAATCCACCTTCTGCTGAATCGCATTGAAATCGCTGCCAAAATCTGCACGAATCCGAGAAATCGTGAGTCTTGCGCAGCCTGGGGCGTGGGCGCCCATCCCTCCGCACCGGAAGTCGTAGCTGCCACGTGAACTGCACGCTGGCTTCCAGTCATAATGTGGTCATGTGACCTATCAAACTTCGTGAAATGAACAGCTGGTTCGGGTGGGCTTGTCGGGATGGATACTGATTATTATATTATTAGGAAATCGAAACTGAGTAGAACGAGGGAAATTGTGAAAATTGTCAATCCTGACAAGTGTCGAGAATTGGTTATCCGATTCGTTTTTCGCGTTAAATTTGGTAGTTTTCTTCCAATTTGCGTACCCTTCCATGATTTCACGTGTTGCGAATTGGTTTCCATTAACATTTATTTGAAGAACATGTAATGTGAGGGAATGATGACAGCCAGGACTCAGAGGACTGCTGTGTACATGTAGCTGATGTAAGCAGACTAAATTAAATTGAATGACTGAGAGACTGATGTCAGCTGTGGGAAAGAGTAAGAATAGCAGACTAAAATAGCATGCGATTCACAACCCACAGCTGACTTAAGTATTTCCAAGCACTGACAACTAATGGCGTCAAGCCACACACATGCAAGACGTCACATTTATTTCCGTTTGAATTGGTATGAAATGGAACATGTTCAATCCATGATTAAATATTTCAAATGCACAGGACCCTATTCTACAAGTAATTATGGACTTGTATGTACTACTCCATACCTCTACAAGTACTATTGTTTATGTTCTACACACATATTTTGCACTTCGGTGTTATTATTATACCTTACAAGTAACAAGTACATAAATCGAATGGTAAGAGTTGCTAATAATTTCATGATATTCGATATTTATTGGTGGAACACAATACTACAAACCCATATTTTTTTGTACACTGATACTTGCACACGTTTGTGGAATAGGGCCTAGAATGTACATGCGTGTATGTTAAAAATTCATTACATGTACATCAGTCAATGATTATGGGGATCTTCAGTACTCATTAGTACTGATGAATATTGAAGTCCTCTTCCACAAAGTTATGGACTGGTACTTGAAGAGGTATGGAGTAACACGTACAAGTGTTTATGTTCCAAACAAATATTTGACACTTTGGTGTTATGACTATGCCGTGCAAGTTACAAATATATTAAATCAATTGATAAGAGCTACTAATAATTACAAGTTACTCGATATTTATTGTCGGAACACAATACAAGACCATATTTTTCGTCCATACATTTGTAACTTGTACACTGATGCTTGCACACGTTTGTGGAATAGGGCCCAGAATGTACATGCGTGTACATGTATGTTCAAATACAGTACATGTACATCAGTCAATGATTATGGGAATCTTCAGTACGCATTAGTACTGATGAAGATTGAAGTCCTATTCCATAAAGCTATGGACTTGTACTTGTATAGGTATGGAATATTACGTTCAAATGTTTACAGGTATGTTCCGCAAACAAATATTTTTGCACTTCTCTGTTATTACTCTAGACCTTACAATTTACAAGTACATTAAATCTTATGGTAAGATGTACTAATAATTACACGTTATTCGATAGTTATTTGTGGAACACTACAACAAGCTCACATTTTTTTTATTCAATACATTTGTAACTTGTATACTGAAACTTGTACACGTTTGTGGAATAGGGCCCAGAATGTACATGTATGTTCTACAGTACATAAAGTACATCAGTCAATGAGTATGGGAATCTTCAGTACTCATTAGTACTGATGAAGATTGAAATGGATCAGAAGGATATAACAAAGACTTAATTCTTAATAAGTGATTCTGGATATACACGCAATGGAGGGGATGTTAAAAGGAAATATGGAAATTTTTGAAATCGCAAGACCAAGTCACGATCACGAATGACAGTGGAAATATCTTTAATATGCACTCTGAAGTGTTGATTCCAAATAGTGAATTTCGTTTTATCGTCTCCTTAAAGATGTAAATACAGTAAGTGCCCCTCTTTCTTCCCCTGCTTTCTCGCAAGAGATTTAAAGTGATCTCGATAAATCATAGATGCATAAAGGCACAGTACACCTTTAATCCTCCTCTAAAGATGCAAACACTATACTAAATATACCCAAAGGTAAATATAACTTTAAAGAAGCACGGCGCTTCCCTTTTATTCCTCAAAGATAACTCAGGCACTCTAAAGATTGAAGATGGAATGTCTGCATCAAATTCTGCCCAATTGAAAAGGATCTGATGTACTCCCTTTGGTATCAATAAATGGGAAGAAATTGCTTTCAGCGAAATACTGAACTCTGGTGCAATGTACAAGCTGTCGATAATTTTTGGAAGAGTATCTACAGGGTGGTCTACCTAACAAATTTGATGGTAATCTGAAAATCTAATTCTCAAATGGACTTTGGGCCTTGATGTCATGATATTTGACTTAACTCTAAACCAGCAAACGTTAAGAGCTCCAATATGAAATTTGAAGACAAAATTAGTCTTAATGGCTAATTTGGGATTAGGAAACTTGTAGAATTTCTTTAAAATTTCTGGTGTGGAAGGTGTAAGTGAAGCTGATGTGAAGTGTGATCAACATTGAACTTGTGACTCTACATCACATAGTCAAATCCCAGGATTCCCGCAGGTCTGAAAAGCCTGGAATTGTCAAGGAAATTGGAAGGTCCTGGAAACGTCAAAGAAAATGGACTAGCTTTGAAAGTGTCAGGGGTTATTAATACTTATTACTCGTAGTACATTACAGGGAACTAGCTGTAATGTACTACGAGTAATAAGTATTAATAACATTCCTTCTACACAAGTAACAAATAAACTTATTAATAACATTCCCTATACATTAACAGCTGGCATAGTTTATCATTTTCAGTGGTCAGGGTGATCAGGGAAATTTGTTTTAAAATCTAGAAAAAGTACCAGAAATTGAAATAAATTTACAGAAATTAGTTTCACTCAAAATGAACCGTTTTTGGACCAATTGCATCGTTCTCTACAAACTTCAATTTCATGACATCCCTTACAAATTTTTAGGTATTAGTTAATTTCTAGTATCCAGTAGGTATCAATGTGTTTTCGTGGTGTAGTATTGGTATACGCAATTTACAACCTTGTAAAAGAAACCTGTGATGGTTTCTTTAAAGTTTCCTTTATATTCAATGTATTTCAAAGGTTTCCATTAGGTTTCCAAAATGTTGTACACTGTAAGGTATCCCTCTGAAACCTATGATGGGTATTTTTGCACCCCATCAGACTTATTTGATACCTATTAAAACACTGTTCTGATACCAAGGGATCAACGTCCAAAGGCCATGAACACTTCAGAACCGGATGCTCCAATACAAATTTCCCAAACCATTTCAGTTACTGTACATTTTCAGACTACTTCCAATGCATTTTCACTGTTAATGCACATCACATATTTCGGTGAGGAAATAATCATCGAAATGACCAGTTCATCACAGACAACATCAAGCCCATCAACTAGCAGGGTATGGCATGGCGGAGTAAAGTCCACTCACCCAATCTCTGGTTCTCCTTGGCGTCCTGACATCGGTTCACCACCTTGGTGACGGCCCTACCAGCCTGGCGGGACGGGTACTGAAGTGCGGGTTCCGGGTGCTGGGCAATCACGTTGCTGTTCAAGTCCCTCATGGCGCTGGGTGCGGGTGCGGTGCGAAGTTAAGTCCAATCTACGAATTTTGCCAAATTTTTGCGTCCCGGTTTTTGGGGGTGCTTTTTGTTCATCAGCTGGCAACGCGTCATCCCCAGAGCCCGCCAATGCGGCCCGGGCCAGGTTTTTTTCGCCAGCGGCCCGGGTGCAAAACCCGATTGCGCCACGCGAGATCCCGAAAACACGGGCGCGTGGCGACCTTAAACGTAAACAGATTTTGGCGAATTTGGAGGAGTTTTTTATTTGTTTTTCTCCAGTTGAATCATTACCCGAACTGTATTTTGGGAAGCTTTCGAAAGCGTTGCCCTCTTACCACTGCAACGTTTATCTCACCTTTTATCGCACTGTAGGCCGGTTAACGTAACGCTTCGTTAAGCCCCTTATCGCGCCCCCTTGCCCCCCTCAGCCACGTTACCCAACAGCCCCATCCTGGGTTCATTGGGCTGGGTCACGAGGGTTGCCATGACACTCAGGCCTGCGGAGTCGGAGTCGAGAAGACCTAACCACATTAGCTAAAGTCGGAGTCGGTGCAGTTTTAGCGACTCCGACTTTAGCTATGGTTAGGTCTTCACACCCTTTCACAATTACAGTGGACTCCGCTTAATGGGATCGCGAATAATGTTATCATTCGTTTATTGTTGTCGAAATCGCCAAGTCCCGA
>JAQGAF010005950.1:0-11108 GCA_034687865.1 Kryphioiulus occultus | reverse complement strand
TTCAAACCTTTCCATGTCTATTAGAATATGGGGTCGTTCAAGTTATATGTCATGACCAAATAGCAATTTCCAGAAACATTATCTACCACTGTGGCGACATGAATACCTGGCCTGTCTGGCTAAAATAGTTGACAAATGAAGGATTTGTAACCCCAATTCTTACTTTGTGAATCAATCAAAAGTCAAAGATTTCATGACAATGATGTAAATTTCATGACCTCTCTGTAACGACCACCCATTAAAACCTCTCTGTAACGACCTCTCCATACCGACCACACATTGACCGTTATCTTTTTTTTTCCTGCAGAACCCGTCGGTGTCATCCGGATTCTGGCCGTTCGGCGACTCTGACTACGCTGCGCTGATGGGCAGCATCTCCGGCGAGCAGGGCGCCCCCAGCGAGCTGCTGGACGACTACAAGCTGCCGCTGCAGATCGCCACCGACTTCTACGGTGCCGGCCTCATGTCCAGCAGCGAGGCCGAAGGTGGTGCCGCATCCACGGCTTTGCCCAGCTTCGCCGAGACATATTCTCCCCGCTACAGACGTGAGCCGGACGTCTTCAGCTTCAAGACAGACCCGGCACCTTCTCCCAGCGAATACTTCTCCTCATCCGCTGCCTCCTTCCAAGAGCTGCCATCGGCTTCCTACATGTCTCCCGGATCGGCATCTCCGCATTCGACATCCTCGTACCAGTCACCACGGCCCAGCTTCTCCGGTGCACCATCCCCGGGACCATTCGATCCCCGGCCACCGCAATCTCCATCTTCGGCTTCGGAGTCCACGATGGCCTCCTACGGGCTTGCCGGCTTTGCCGGTCCATCCGCTGCCGCGGAGGTGGTGCCACCGCCACGCTTCGGCGTGAGGAGTCCGGCCACACCGGGAACACCCTCCAGCTGCCGTTCTTCGCCGGTCCACGACAAGCCGCAGAGCCCCAGCCAGCTGTGTGCCGTGTGCGGCGACAACGCTGCTTGCCAGCACTACGGCGTCCGGACGTGCGAGGGATGCAAGGGCTTCTTCAAGGTGAGACAGGGCAATGGGTATGGGCAAGCTCAGGGAAAATGCTATCCAAGAGTGGGTTGGGGACATTGAACAAGCAAAGTGAAAATGTCTTCCAAGACTATGTTGGGGACATTGGACAAGCAGGGTGAAATTGCTGTCCAAGACCAGTTTGGGGACATTAGACAAGCATGGTGAAATGCTGTCCAAGACGAGTTGGGGACAAGGTGAAATGCCATCCAAAACTGGTTTGGGGACATTGGACAAAGGTGAAATCGCTGTCCAAGACCGGTTTGGGGTCATTGGACAAGCAACACCAGTTGGGGACATAAGACAAGCATGGTGAAACTGCGTTCCAAGACGATATTGGGTACATTGGTCAAGCAAGGTGAAAAAGCCTTTAAAGACGATTTGGAGACATTGGACAAAGAAGGTGAAATTGCTGGCAAGACAATAAGTTTGCATAAACTGGACAAGCTGGACGAAAATGCTATTTGGGAAAACAGAACAAGCAAGGTGTTCAAGACGAGTTTGTCGAAATTGGATAAGCAATTTGAAATTGCCCTCCAAAGACGATTTTGGGGACATTGGCAAGCAAGGTGAAATTGCCTTCCAATACGATTTTAGGGACATTGGACAAACAAGGTGAAAATGCCTTCCGATGCCAAGTTTGGGGACATTGGACGAGCACAATTCCAGAGAAACCTATCAATTTACTCATGAAAGAAAACAGAATTGGTCAGTTTGGGTAATAGTTATAATAGACAAACGTTCTAAAATCGATTTTTTTTGAAATTCCAGAGGACAGTACAAAAGGGCTCCAAGTACGTGTGCCTAGCCAATAAGGACTGCCCGGTGGACAAGCGAAGGAGAAACCGATGCCAGTTCTGTCGGTTCCAGAAATGCCTTAGCGTTGGAATGGTCAAAGAAGGTAACATTCCACATGTGCTAAATTGCATTTCTCTCCCAAAGTTTAGCACGTCGTGCTAATCTGAACGTTTTGTTTGCAGTTGTGCGAACAGACAGCTTAAAAGGGAGACGTGGCCGGCTGCCCTCCAAGCCCAAATCGCCCCAAGAGTCGCCACCGTCGCCCCCGGTCAGCCTCATCACTGCTCTGGTTAGGGCACATGTGGACACCACGCCTGATTTGGCCAATCTGGATTACTCCAAGGTGAGAATTTATGTCAAGGAATCACTAAGGACATCAAACGTACCCTTTGCCGGATACTTTTCTAAACCACCTTTTCGTTCCATCTTCAGTACAAGGAACCCAATGGCACAGACAGCCCTAGCACAGAGGCAGAAAAGGTGCAACAGTTTTACAATCTGCTGACATCGTCCATAGACGTCATTCGGACCTTTGCCGAGAAGATCCCCGGATTTTCAGAGCTGGACAGGGATGACCAGGACCTTCTCTTTCAGTCGGCCAGTCTGGAACTGTTCGTGCTGAGGTTGTCTTACAGGTAGGGCCAAAATCTCAATCTTCCGAAATATTTCCCGATCGGGTTCAATCATAACTCCTTCAACGTCCTAACGTCTCCCAAAAGACACGTCTTCCATCAAAATTCCTCCCAACGTCCTAATGTCTCCCGGAAGGCATGTCTTCTATCAAAACTCCTCCAATGTCCTAACATCTCCCGGAAGACACGCCTTCCATCAAAACTCCTCCAACGTCCTAATATCTCCTAGAAGACATGTCTTCCATCAAAACTCCTCCAACGCCCTAACGTCTCATGGTCTTCCGTAATGTCTCAGACGACACGTCTTCCATCAAAACTCCTCCATTGTCCTAATATCTCCCGGTCTTCCGAAATGTCTCGGAGCACATATCTTCCATCCTCCAGACACACCTGCCAATCCCCGAAAGTCTCTCCCACCATTCTCTGACCGTCTCAAACAATTTTTTTAAATTCCTTGCAGGTCCAAGCCCGAAGACGTCAACATGACCTTTTGCAACGGCATGGTCCTGCACAAGCAGCAATGCTACAGGAGCTTCGGCGACTGGCTGCCCTCCATATTGGAATTCTCGAGCACGCTAAACGCGATGGAGATTGACATCTCGGCATTTTCTTGCCTCTGCGCCCTCACCATTGTCACCGGTATGTGCCGTTCATTGTCACCATATGTGGCGTGTTTGCAATGTGCAGAAGACAACCAATGTTTTCGGCAAGGTTTCAAGCTTGTCTGACATTAACTTTTCGGCCCTTTTCAGAACGGCATGGTCTCAAAGACCCCAAGAAGGTGGAAGTCCTCCAGATGAAGATCGTCAGCTCGCTGCGCGACCACGTGACGTACAACAGCGAGGCTCAGAAGAAGGCCCACTACTTCTCTAGGCTCTTCGGGAAGCTTCCGGAGCTGCGTTCCCTCAGCGTGCAAGGTCTGCAGAGGATCTTCTACCTGAAGGTCGAGGATCTGGTCCCGGCCCCCACGCTGATCGAGAACATGTTCGTCTCCAGCCTGCCGTTCTAGGGCAGCCGCTGCGAAAAGCTTATTTTTGCAACATTTAGCACAACGAGGGATGTCCCTGAAATTTATTTTCAAATTTCGTTTTCTATCTAGATCTATATATATATATATAATGTATATTGTACGTTTCGTTCGGATGACCTAAAACTCAGGAAGCGGCGGGCGGCTATCTCGGATTCGGTGGTCATCTTGGCCCCACCCTGGTGGAAAGATTAGTATTGATCAGTATAAAATTCGTAGTGATATTAGTATAAATCTTACTGATATCAGTACGAGTTATATTGGCGAGAATTTGTGTGACCAGTTGCGTGAAAGTTAGTGATATCAGTATCCATACTGATTTTTATATGCTGACATCAATAGTCCAAAAAACAACTATTCATCACTCTAGAGTAGTGATATCAATGGTGATCACATACTAATCTTTCAACCCGCCACTTCCGGTGGAAGTGAGTTGCTAGTCATGAACTTCCCGTCCCCATGTAGTCTTGAATCCAAAGTATATTGAATATACGTACGTGTACATTTTTGGTAAAATCCGGCGTAACTCACACGGCCCTGTACCGGGGTCGCTTTTAGACACGCACTTTTGGTGATTTTGTACGAAACGTGGATTTTCTATTGGCGCCCTAGGCGGAAATGACGAAACGGCTGCTTAAGACTGGTTTCCTCGTAAGATTTTCATTTCCGAATGCGTTCAGCGGACAACGGGCTGGTTCTGTACCCGTAGCGTTACCGCCCGACTTAAGCCTGCGACGGCTCAAAACCTTTTTTTTTTAAACACACAAGTTCTATTGTTTTTTATTGAGTTAAGATTTATATTATATTTTGTAGTTTTAAATATTGTTGATTTTTTTTACAAGTTTCTTAAAAACCGAGAGAAAGGCATGGATGGACATCTTGTTGCGGGACGCTAAGGTTTCATTTTTTGGACCTTTTCGATTGCGAGTCGAGAAGTACACAAGTTAGGACTATCACATCAGTGTAGGCCCTATTAGGGGGCGCAGCAACACTAGGTTTGCTTTCCTTTTTCACGACAACGATACTGTATGCCAGCTATTTCCTCCCCTTGTTACGGCTCTGATGTACCGTACAGCTTTTAGCGTATATACCGGAAGCCTGCGTGTTCATGAACTTGTATGAGGACAAGACATGTCCTACTGTATTTGGTGTTGGTGGCCCATAGCAGGAGTTTGGGAGTCACCAAAATTACTGACATATCAAATAAAATGGCCGCTCCATAGATGCCCAAGAATTTCCGGAAGCTAAAAATCTGACATTGGAGAATGTATTTTTGGATTTTGCTAGTTTACAATAAGTTACCGGGGTTCCCACTCAAATTCTCAAAATGTCAAATAGATTTCCCTGACATTCTATGACAACTTGCAGTCATTTCCCTGACAACATTTCGATAATTTCCCTGATATTTTACAGGAAATTTCACATAATATCAGAGGTGAAATTTTTGCACAAAAAAAAGTTCTGAAATGATGAATGTTAGTTTTTTTTTAAATTGCATTTAAGCAATAGTAAACTATCTCAATTTCCCTGACATTCCCTGACATTTTCACGAATTTTGACTAATTCCCTGACATTCTCTAACACTTTTTCATTTCCCTGAAAAAAATTCTATTCATAAATTTGCTACGAATTTAGGTAAAATTTTTGCAAAAAAAAAATTCTTACATGATGAATGTTAGTTATTTTTTTTAAAAAAAATTGCATTTAAACAATAGTAAACTATCACAATTTCCCTGACATTCCCTGAGACTTTTTCATTTCCCTGAAAATAATTCTGTTCATAAATTTGCTAATAAATTTAGGGTAAAATTTTGCAAAAAAAAAAAACTTCTTACCTTTTTTAAATTGCATTTAAGCAATAGTAAACTATCTTAATTTCCCTGACATTCCTTGACACTGTTTAATTTCCCTGACTTTCCAGAAAGTGGGAACCCAGTAAGTTTCTCGAAGCATGTCCCTGCCTCGCCAGAACTTTGACACCAAAAGTCAAACTCTCCAAAAGTGTTGAACTGACAAGAAACCTCCAATATGCCCGAAGCAATAAAAAGTCTGACCATAAATTCTGTGATAACCGAATGTCCATAAGGCCAACAAACCAGTAATTCGAATTGTTGTTTCGCACAATCCAAAGAATGTTACCCTACCAAATGCCACAGAAACTGGTTCTCGTTGACCAGAATCAAACTGGCCATTGGTCACAACTCTGCAGGCTTCCGGTATGCCAACCATTAGCGTGTGTCTTCTGCAACTGCTCGTCTTCAGCTCATTATGTGCTGATGTGTCTCCATTTCCGCTTTATGTTCCCAAAGTCCCCATGCTCGCACATCTGCCTGCTATTTCGATTCCACTGCCTGGTTTCCTCTACAGTATTTCACGTTCAAAGGGTAGGACTTTGTGAAAGTATTATAGCCATCGTTTTCAAACGAGTCTGTACATCCATGGACGATGACGGCCATTACCGGATTGAAAAATCTCAAAAATTACGGACAAGGGGATCCTATTTGCAACTGACCCTATTTGTGGTGACCGCACACCTGATTGTTTAGTTTTCAAACAAATTTCTTCACGTGACTGAATGATGGTCTGTCTTTCTGGTATCTCAATGAGCAAAATACACTTGAGGGCAAAAAAATCGACTCACCTGCAAGAATCGAGTAAAAATGTGTTTTTCTCAGAACCCAAATGTCCGATTTTAAAATCGGAAAAAATGTGTTTTGTAGACAATTTATTCCTCTTTACAATTCGCCTAATTGCATAAAATTCCTCATGCATATTTGAGGCGCAAAACGTCGACCCAAATTTGCCTTATTTATGACATATGCATTCTTGTACCCCCTGTGGCTATAAAAGTGTTTCTGAATGCAATTTGATTATCAGAGCTTAATGAACACACAACCAGACATATTGTTAATTAATGGTTTCTCGATAAAATGACCACTACACCAGAAATAGCCGCCCAAATTGTACAGCTATTCTCCAGAGAAACTCAGCAGAAATCCTTTTCACACTAGGCGAATTATAAAGAGGAATAAATTGTCTACAAAACACATTTTTCCGATTTTAAAACAGACATTTGATTTCCGAGAAAAACATTTTTACTCGATTAATGCATGTGAGTCGATTTTTTTGCACGAAAGAGTACTTTTCCATTTACATACCAATTGAAGATACAGGTGTACTGGCATTGGAAAAAATCAATGCAAGTGTTATCTTCAAGTGGTTTTATTTAGTTTTCGATGATGTTTAATTTTCAATGATGTTCAGTTTTCAAACAAATTTTTATGAACGAATAAGACTTTCTGACATTTTATTCCCCTTGCCCCCAACAAAATTTTGCCATTTGCACTACCAATTTGAAGATGCCCGTAGGAGAAATCAAGACAAGCTATCTTCAAATGGTAATGCTATGTTGTTTAGTTTTCAAACAAATTTCTATAACTGAATGATGATCTTGCTGATACCTTAAAGACCACCAATAGAATGCCTTGACAAGTACATGTCATTTGAACATGACAAAGTGGAGAAACCAGAACAAGTTATTTGCACTACCATTTTGAAGATAACTACCTGTAGGAGAAATCACAACGAGCTATCTTCAAACGGTATTGTTAAGGATTCATACCAAAATTTGCAACTCAGTTTCCCTGATTTTCCCTGACCTAATCTGACCGATTTCCTTGACTTATCAAATAAAAATATCACGTGTAAGTGAAATTAACTTTATTTTCCACACTTGGCCCATTCGAGTACATGTATCTAATATTTTTAAATTTTTTCACATGCAAACTTCTGATTTGTTTCACAATCTTGTAATATTTTTGAAAAAAAATCGCATTTTCATTCTGAGAACGCGGTAGGCAAAATTTTACAAAAACTAGACCACAAATAAATTCAAAAAAATTATATGGGTGTTAATATTAACATGAGAGCAATGCCTGCAAATTAACATTTAAGAGAAATTTTGAAGACATTCTTAGAAATATTAATATTCAGTCACAAAATTTAAATTAAAAATATTTTGCAAGTATTCCCTGCCTTTTTGGGCAAAATGTCCACATTTCCCTGACTTTCCCTGACTTTCCCTGATGGTATGAACCCTGTTGTAATGGTGTTTTGTTTTCGATCTTGAATTTTCAAACAATTTAGATGTTGGTCATCGCGAGTGGTTATGTTTGTTTGTAAAACCAGGGTCCCCAGAAATGGTATTTCCAATGGAAAAGTAAAAGTAAACTGGTAAACTCAGGTCCGCCTCCTCCTGTGATGTCATCGGACTTTTTCCCCGCCCATTTTTGTGCCAAGATTTTTCATCTCCTACACCAGCGCAATCACGTGTATATATCTCTAAATTTCTCATATCTCTATATATATATGTATACAGATGTGTTTTATATCGACTATTTATTAATAATGCCGTTTTTCCTATTATTGCTCCTGTGAAAACTTCCTAGTCATGCATTGTCTCATTTCTGTAAATGTGTGCGGAGTTTCCCTATCAGTTTTGACCTCTGTATTTACAATGGAGAAGGTTGGCAGCCATCTTGGTTTCGTTGTCCAAATAAATATCTTTAAATTCCCAGGTTTTGACTATGTGGTAATGGCCAGTAGTATTGACTGGTCAGTGTCAATCAAATTAGTTGTAATTTTTGCTGAATTCAGTGGCACCAAAATTAACTGAAATTTTAGGTAAATTTAATAGTTTGCATGCAAATTTTCAATTTTGGGCGATAGTGACGATAAAATTAGTTGTAATTTTTGTTGAATTCACTGGCACCAAAGTTAACTGAAATTTAGGTAAATTTAATAGTCTGCATGCAAATTTTCAATTTTGGGCGATGGTGACGATAAAATTTGTTGTAATATTTGCTGAATTCAGTGGCACCAAAGTTAACTGAAATTTAGGTAAATTTAATAGTTTGCATGCAAATTTTCACTTTTGGGAGATATGGTCAAGCACGAAATATTTCCAAATAGGATTAAAAATCAGCAATTGTAATTTCAAGTTTAAAAAAACTATGCTACCCGCGAATCGGTTTTTGGTAGTTTTATTGGTAATTGATAATTTCTCAGAAAACTTATAAATTTGCAGAATGCTGCAAAATTTGAATTTTTAAAACGATTCAGCTTTTAGTGTACAGCATATTAAACATAAAAATTCAGTAATGAAGGCTTTTTAAGTTTGAAAGTTATGATATACACATGTTTACATAATTTTTCCATAAAAAACACATTCTTCTGAATTATATATTGATGATGACTGCGTAGCCATTTGACGGTACCATAGTTTTTATTGGAGAATTGCTTTGAAAATGAAATTGCTAAAAACAAGAAATTTAAAATACGACTTTGAAACTACTTGAAACTTATTGGAACAATGTGAAGTTCTACAATTAAAATCGGCTAATTAATATATTTCTTATTTGCGCTTTACATAAGAATTCGGTAATGAAGACTTTTTAAGTTTTAAAGTTATGATCAATTTTTCCCAAAAAAAAGCATTGGGTCATGACAGATAAGAAAATTCCAAGAAATGTGTTGTTTTTTCTAAGTTCATTGGATTAATATTAATTCCTGGGATCACATATCCAACGTCACTCAATGGTTGACTCGGTGACGTCATGAAACCAAGTTCAATGGCTGCCAGCCTCCATCTTGCTTTATTTTCTGCCACGATTCTTCCGCCATATTTGTAGACGTTTAAAGTTCATTTTTAGATTTGAATGTTGCCGTTGATCATCCTTTTTTGTAACTGTTATACATAAATAAATATAGCTGTTATTTTGAAGAAAAAATTGTGAAAAGCCCCCCAAAAAAATGCAAATCCGTTGCCTCTTGTGAAACTCGGAAAATAACTTTAGGAATAAAGTAAACATGCTTTGTATCAAGTGTTTTCGACTCATTTACTAAACGTTGTTTTCAACTGATTACTTTAATTGTTTTGCAAGAGTCTCATCGGCGTAAAATTGTAAAGTAGCAAACAGTCTTCATGCATGGTGCATAATAAAAATTAGAAACTCAATTTCACTGACTTCCCCTGACCAAATCAGATTAATTTCCCTGACTTATCAAATATAAAATGCCAATGTCAAGAATGTAATTAAAATTAATTTTATCTGCAACACTACAATTAACTATATTTATTGTATTTCGCTGTCAGGATGATTAACCAAATCTTCAATTTGAATTTCCCTAACTTTTCCAGGTTTTCCAGACACCGTAAAATTTCCAGGCAATTTCTAGGAACTATTTTCACAGATTTGATCCGAACAAATATGCCGTACGGCGGAAATTTGAGAAATTATAGATCTGATCACGAAATGATGTTATTAGTCCATGTAAGCGAAATTTTGAAAAATTACAATAAATATTGGATTTTTAGTGAATTTTTGTGAATTTTAGTGAATTTAGTGAAATTTAGTGAATTTAGTGTCACTGCATTTTTGAGGACTTCTTTGAAATATGAAATTCTTCATAATGACGGAAACGCCGTAGGCGAAATATATTATAACGAAAATAATGCATTTTAGGCGAATTTTTCATAAGCAAAATTAATGATAATGATAAGAAATTATAGTGAAAACTCCGCAGACGAAATTTTTAGAAAAACTCAAATCACAAATACAGTTTTTCTAATGATTTTCATGAGATACTTAAACCAATTATAATAGTTGTGCCACAACAAATTTCCAGACATAATGAATTTCCATGACTTCCACCTGAATTTCCCTTACTTAATGGTCAAAATGACAAGATTTCCCTGACTTTCCCCGACCACATTTCATTTCCCTGACTTTCCCTGACGGTATGTACCCTGTATAACAACTTCATAGTGGTGTAAAAGGTAAAACCAAAAATAATTACAATAATTACAATTAAAACCTGTTCAGTTGCACAGTTAATAAGTTATTTTACGATAAACACAAGTTTTAAACGTTTGACTCAATTTTTGTAAATGAAACAATTCTGACACGCCAACTGTAACAGTTTTCAGTTTCATGGGCTATTTTCATCAATGAACACAAAAATGCTGAATTCGGCAACGTAATCACGACGAAATGTAGGTCTGTTAGTGGCCCAATTGACGAATTCGTTTTGTTGAAAATGTTGCACTTTTGTCAGTTAAGCAAACTCTGCAAAGTCTTTGAAGAAACCAAACTGGGTTGTGTCCTCATAGGCTTTCGACGAGAGAAAAATGAAATTTTTTGACATATTTGGGGCTCGAATCTGGATGACGTGGGTAAGTAAATGCCCGAATTTGGTATAAAAACGAGGTGCTGTCCTTTGGTTTTCACAACGCAACCGGTTTCTGAACTGTCAACCACTGCCCACAGGATTGAAACTCAGGTGAGAAACCTTAAGATTCATGTTTGCTATGATTTTTGCTATTTATAATAACCTCATGTTCCTCAAAATATTGTTAAATATTAATAGCATTGTTTTCTTGGCTATAGTTTAATACGTATGGTTCTATAGGTTCCAAAATATCAATCAAATCCAATACCCAATATTTCGACAACGTTTATAAAATTGCTTTAAATGTGCCCAGGTATTGCCCTAGTAAAAATATCAATAGGTTAAATGGAAATGTAAATTGGAATTGTTTAACAATTCAATCAATAGGTTTAAT
>JAQGAF010005949.1:0-11113 GCA_034687865.1 Kryphioiulus occultus | reverse complement strand
TTATTACCGTTGAGACCCAATGTCCATTATAATGCCATGGCCGTAATTCTGAAAATATTTAATATTTTCACAAAAAAGACTATGCAGTTTGAACAAAAAAAAATGTTTGGGTCTCTAGAGGATATAGGACTACCTCAAAAATATAGGAAATACAGGAATCACTTTACAGCCTGCCCATGAAACCAACAGGTGAGAGAACCTGACTTCCTGCTCACTTTATGTACCCCGGCACTGCAGCACCCACGCCTGGAATGTACTGAAAAACCAACATGTCTTAATTTTCGGGAGAACCAGAATTATTCCGAGAAAACGGCGAATACTGGACGTCGAACATTACTTAAAACTAAAAACACATGGCTGCTGCTCTAAAAATAACTATACATTTAAAATTCGCTAAAAGTCACTGATCCTAATTCTGTTCGCTGTCGGGTTGCAATCCACCGTTGCAAGTCGCTTGCTCCGCGGTGACGTCGAGGCCCGACTCGGAGTCCGGTGCCGCTGTGATCTCGACCCGAATGGTGTCGGACTGCGATGCCCACAGTCTGAAATGCAGTGACAATGGCGGGAATTTAGCAAAGCCGATGAGCGCAAGTGGCAACCCAGCAGCTGGCTAAGGTGAACTCCAAACGCTAATGCGGCGGTGCAAAGTCGAATTACCACTTCCGATTCGGCGCCTACTGGATGTTCCCGCAGTAATTCCAGACCAGCTGCTCCCAAGCAAACGGAAAAAGTGCAAAACTCAAAAGCACAGTGCAGAGAAATAAGGCCTAGAGACTAGAGCAACAGGATTAGGAAAGCGCGGCTGTTTTCTTAACGCTAATTTGAAATACTGATTGCGGACAAAATCAGTTTCTTGCACGTGTTCAGAAATATTCGGTGACAATATTGTCCCGGCAAGCTCAAGAGGACACAGCGGTGTGATAGGAACCCAACATTAACTTAAAAATTTGTTCAAACAGTTTCTCCTATTTATTTTCTTGCCTTTGCTATAAAAATTCATTGAAGAAAAAA
Organism: Kryphioiulus occultus; assembly: GCA_034687865.1. Taxonomy (NCBI): domain Eukaryota; kingdom Metazoa; phylum Arthropoda; class Diplopoda; order Julida; family Julidae; genus Kryphioiulus; species Kryphioiulus occultus. The sequence continues at coordinate 10,102 of JAQGAF010005949.1, read as the reverse complement.
AAATGTCATTTTTTCCCTAATTCTATTTCCTCAAAGTTTCCCTAAGACGTTACAATTTTAAATTCACAAACATGTTTAAATTATAGGGTTCCCACTCAAATTCTCAAATCCCATTTCCCTGACTTTCCCTGACAATTTTCCACTGATTTCCCTGATATTTTACACGAAATTTCACACAAAATTAGTAAATATATTGATTTTCAAGCCCTGAATCGAAGTTTGTATAATTAGAAGCGAAATTAACAGTGCAGTAAATAGAACGTGCAATTTTTGTGAAAAACATACATATTTCAACAATACATTACTGTATTTCAGAGGAATTTAAAAATTTTATGAAATATTAATGCTACCAGAAACGCCATAGGTGAATTAAAAAAAAAAAAAACTAGGTCTAGGGTATGTTGCCATACAAAAGTATCTTTAGCAATAGTACTAATTTAGAATTGCGAAAGGCAACATTTTTAGAAAACAAAAAATTTAGAAATAATAATTAAGGAAATGCAGCGGCAACTTTTTTTTTAAAAAAAATCTATTCGTCAATTTGCTAAGAACTGAAGCACGGAAGGCAAAATTTTTGCAAAAAAAAGTTCTGAAATGATGAATGTTATTTTTTTTAAATGCTTTTGAAAAAAGAGTAAATTATCTCAATTTCCCTGACATCTTCACGAATTTTGACGAATTCCCTGACTTTCCGGAAAGTGGGAACCCTGAATTAAATAATTTTACACATTTTTCAAAACCATGTTCATAGCGAATCCAACTTTCCCCAGGTTTGTTTTCTGCGAGACTTTGGATATATTTGAATGCAATGACAACGACACTATCTTTATTGTTATGCAGTCTTTAGAAGATACCAGAGTTGCGATCGTGGCAATATCAAACGTCTATCGAAACAGCTGAACATTTTGTGTAGGTGGCATTAACAGCCATTATGAATAGCTTGCCATGGTTTTCGAAAAACGAATTCGAAGATGTCAGCTTGCATAAGATTGAGCATGAACGTGCCCAGAATTAACATATGGTCTTCATGGCCTTGGTGGGACTACATGTCTGCCACGTGCAGCACAAGGCTTATATACATGTAGGTTACATGTCATATATAGGTGCGCAACGGCAATTTGAGAAGAAAACTGGCTAAAAAAATGCTACGTTTGTTTTCTAACCACAATGCTTGGCTTACCCCTTTAGGCACTCGTAGATCCTTTTGGCGTGGGACTTAATTTCCTCATTCGGGTGTTTGGTGAGGACGAAGATGCGGTTGCGCAGCTTATCCGTCACATTCAGTCCGTAGATGGCAGCATAAAGTGTTTCGGGGGAGGGCGCCTTTTCCTCGGCGGGCAGGTCGCTCGGCTCCAAATTGTTTTTTTGCACCGTGGATGTGACGTTGTCCAGGACGGTCGTGATGCGCAACAGGAACTCCTCTTCGCAGGCTGGGGCAAGCATGTCCAGAAGTGACGCAGGTGCCTGAGTGGCAAGTGCGAAATATTACGATAAACGCTTGACTTAGGGGCCATCCATAAAGAACGTCCTGGGAAGGTTTTCGAAAACCGGACACTGCCGGACAGGGGGAGAGAGGGGAATTTTTAAAAAAATTTCGCCAACGGCGTTTTCATTATCGATCACCTTCCCTAATATTTCTTATGAAAACTTCACTGAAATCCATTATTTCTGCTGAATTTTGGTAAAAAAATTTCGCCCAAGGCGTTCCTAAGCAATACAAGCGGTATTTGGCTACTTAGCAATTTTTTTTTAACACAAATATTGCCTGCAACGTTTCCATCATAAATGATTGTGAATAATTGTTATAATTTCACAAGAAGAGCCGGGTTCTCCCAGACTTGGAAAACCAGAAAAAAATCAGGGACGTTGAAAACGTCTTTTCAGACATCGCTATTAACACTAATACACTAAAAATTCATTATTTACAGTAATTTTTCGGAAAATTCAGAAAATATGTAAAATCCATAAAAATTGTTCGCCAGAAAATGTTCTAAAAAAATGTCTGGAAAACCTGGTAAATTCAGAGAAATTTAAATGAAGATACAAAGTCACCCTGTCATAAATAAAATACAATTAATACACTTATTATATATTTTCATCAATAGTGTTTTTTTCTAAATCGGTCAGGACATGGGGGGGAAATCTAAAACCCATGAAAATTCCAGGACGTCCTTTATGGATGGCTCCTTAGTAAAATACCACTATTTTGCAAAACCAGGACAGACCTTGGCGGCCAACAAATGCGGCACCATGCTGGGGTTGCACGAAAGGTTGACCAGCAGCTTGCACACCTGGAGCTTGATGGCATCGGGCCCTCGGTCGAGCAACGTGCTGAGTAGGTGCAGGATCTTCACGTATTTGGCGTGCCAGTCGGGAAGCACGGCCAAATTAGTGAGGGTGATGAGGGAGGGCAGTAATAGGTCTTCGCCGAAGGAGTTCGCTTTATCGATATTCGCCATCAGCGGAGAGAGGCAGCACTGGAAGAAGACAGTGAAAATTGCAAGGCTTAGAAAGCACATTCGGATAGATGTACAAGTTACTTAAAGACTGAAAGACATTCACAAATGCGCACTCGTGTACAAACTCATGTACTGCCTGTAAAGCAGTACGGATAGAAATTTTTTTTAGAGGAAAATGTAGGATATCTCACAAGGTCACTAATGACGGACTTAGCATTCATATATCTATGACATAATATTTAATAATAATAACTAATGGAACGTCATAGGCAGTATTTTAAAAGAAAAACTAGACTAGAAGAGACCGATTTAACATTAATTTTTAAAAAAACAGATCTCAAATAATACATTTTATATTTTATCCAGTATTTGACATATTTTTCTTTGCTGCAGCAGTTTTCAGGAAAATTACATGTACAATATCTAATAATATCTATATCTACACCGATCCAATTTATATATCTAGTAAAAATAGTAATAATAATAATAATAAAGGGGCCACCATAGGCAATATTTTAAAAGAAAAACTAGACTAGAAGTGACCGATAAACATTAATTTTTTTAGAAAAAAACAGATCTCAAATGATACATTTTGTATTTTATCCAGTATCCATGCAAGTACAGGAAAAATAAGATTTTTTCTGAAATATAGGACTACCTCAAAAATACTGGAAATTTAGGAAAATATAGGCACATTTGACACTAATCACTCATACCTTCAGTTCCCTTAAGTTATCCTGGTTCAAGGATAGATTTCCGATGGCTTGGATTGCTGATGTGCAAACCTGCTGACTACTCATAGGATTCGTCAAAAGATTGCTTAGCATGGAAAGGCAGCCGGTGTCCCGCAAATAATTCTAAAATTGGAGAAAACGAGCTTTCAACATATGTGTGCACAGCAACCTTTAAAATGCAATCGTGAATCCAATATGGCGAAAAATTAGTGGAATTCCCAATACGACGATCTGATGGAACCTGGACCAGATCCCTGGACAGTTTATCGCCTCAATGAAATTTGGCAAACTTTAGTTCTAACGTGAGTTCGTGCTCAGTTGTGCTCGATTGTTTAGGAACCGAAATACGAAGTTTGGTTCGAACACAAGTTCAAACTTGAGATCGAACTTTGAGTTTGAACATCGTGACAATCCCATTGGCCTTTATGTTATTTCTGTATTTTTGTTATTTCAGGATAAATTGCTGGCGATTAAGTATCCGGACACGAGAAACCACATATTGAAATTTACATCCATCTCACTTGCGATCAGTAGAATTAAAAAATTAATTATGTAAAACACGATCCAATTCTGTGGAAAATTTATTGGCACGACGTTTCGTGGATCTAACCACTTCATCAGGTGCTAGAAAACATAATGTTAAATGACCAGTGGATCAATTATAACATTATAAACATTATAAACAATTAGAAAAACTGGGTGGCAAACCCTAGAAACAGAAATGGAGCATCTTACAAACATTCACACCTAAATATTCATCATCAATGTAGCAGAATATTATTCATCCTAAACGTTCCATTATAAATCTAAACAGAAATGTCCCATTCATAATTTTAATGTATGGTGGCTGGTCACAAAATTCAACAACAAATAAACTCAAACCCTGGTCTTAGTGCTTGACAATAAATAGGTTAGTAGGGATCTTTTAATATTATTATTATTATTATTGTGAAGCACTAAGACCAGGGTTTGAGTTTATTGATTGTTGAATTTTGTGACCAGCCACCATACATTAAAATTATGAATGGGGCATTTCTGTTTAGATTTATAATGTAATGTCACGAAGGATGAATAATTTTGTACTACAACGACGATGAATTTTTAGGTGTGAATGTTTGTAAGATGCTCTATTTCTCACTGTAATGGTTTAAATACGCCCAACCTCTGTTTCTAGGGTTTGCCACATAGTTTTTCTAATTGTTTATAATGTTTATAATTGATCAACTGGTTATTAAACATTATGTTTTCTAGCACCTGATGAAGTGGTTAGATCCACGAAACGCCGTGCCAATAAAATTTGCACAGAATTTGATTGTAGTTTAGAGACATCTTGCTTGCGATCGGTAAAACTAGAAAATTAATGATGATAAACACGATCAAATTGAGTGCAAAACCATTTATTTGCACGAGGTGGTATATTTTTATATTTCTCTAATTGATTAACGTCATAGCTGTCTAATATGTTCGAAATACCTTATTTATTGCTGGAGCACTAAGTCCAGTGTCTTTAACGTTATTTATATAGCAATGATTGCTAACACTCAAATTCCAGTTGTTATAAACTACTTAATTTAAAGCTATAGTTTTACTGTCAGCATGATTCACTCTTGGACGTCCACAATTTAAATATTTGCTGAGAGAATTCAATTTGTACAGCCTCTTACCGAGGATTTATTCTGTCCAACTTGTGCTTCCCTTGGGTTTGCCACCCAAACAATTTGTTCTTTCACCTTTCTTAAGTGCAATTTTTTTTATGTAAAAAACGGTTTTCACGTTTTTAGCACCTGAAGAAGTGGTTTAATCCACGAAACGCCGTGCAAATAAATAGTCTCGCACTAAATTTGATCGTGATTATCATCATTAATTTTTTAGAATTTGATCGTGTTTTAAATAATTAATTTTCTACCCACATATTGAATTCACGATCGCACCCGAGGAAGAAACACGAATCCTGGCCGCCGCTTCCTACTTGGTTGACGGAGAACGCGGCGCAGTTGGTGATGGTGGTGAGTGTGCGCAGCAGAAGCGGCTCGTCCTTGGTGTAGAGTAGCGCCACCAGGCTCTGTGCCTCGTACGGCGTGATGATCCTACCCTTGTTGTAGAGCCCGTCGAGGCGCTTCCGCAATGTCTCCTCCGAGTCCTTCAACAGGATGTGCACCTCGGTGACCTGGTTGGTGGTGGGGCCCTCGCTGTTTACGTGGATGCCGCTGTGAGGCCGGTTGGGGGAGCGTCTGCGGCAAGTGCTCTTGCGTCTGAGGATGGGCGACTGCGGTGGCGACACGTTGGTGAGGTTCTCGGCCGACCGGCTGATGAACTGGTTGATGTCGACGGGGCTGAGGATTCGCGGGGAGCTCCACGGAGAGCACTGAAGGCTTCGAGGCTTGTAGAACGGCGAGAACCTCATGATGATACCTTCCTCGCCGCCGAAATGCCTCGCTTGAAGATTCAGCTCCCGGATGCGCTCTTGCACCGTCAGCTGGCGCACGAGTCCGCCGTTGGAAACATCTAAATTTCCCAAGAGAAAATCGGTTTGACTCGCTACACTCAAGCGGCGGATAGTATGAAATGTACAAGGGCCGTCATCTGCAAACGTACAAACCAGGGATTAATGCGAGGTCAACGCTGCATGGTGGGATGGGGTTCGGTAAACGTGCGAATGAAAAATGCCAAATGAGGTCATTCGGGTCGACGCGAAGTTCCTTCCAGGTCAATCACTAATTAATTTGCCTGGTCTTGAAACACTGGAGCACTTTCTTTGGCATGAAAAACGGTTTATTTTCCACCAAAAACAGGAGCAAAATTGAAACCCAACTGATTGGAAGTTTGGAACAACGAAAAGGGTAGAACAGAACTTATTCCCAAATTGGAACTAGAGCTAGCATGTGCATCGGTGCACATGCACTCATCCTAACTGACTACTCTTACCACATTTGGAATCAGAGCTAGCATGTGCATCGGTGCACATGCTGAAAATCAAAATCAAATTCCCTAACAATGCAGACAAACATTTCCAAATATACATTGACTAGCAGGAAAGAAATTACAGCAACAGGGACTTTGGGCAAAAATTTCTGCACGGTACCTCCATTGGGTGCATACAAACGTCAACAATTCGAAAGCAGCCTATGGGGCCGTACATATATTACGTAACGCAATTTTTGCCCTTTTTAGAGATCCACCCACCCCCTGTGGCGCACTGTAACATTTTGCAGACTACCCACCCATAATGTTGCGTAACACATTTCAGGGTTCCCACCCAAATTCTCAAATCGATTTCCCTGACTTTCCCTGACACGTTTCGGTCATTTCCCTGACATTTTACATGAAATTTCGCGCAACATTTCACCATGATAATAGATTTATTTTCTATCCCTAAACTGAACTTTACCATCCCTCACCATTTTTAGCATAAGAAATCATAAGTTTATTTATGGACAAAAAACACTGTACGAGTGCTCAACACTGACATTAGCTCCACAAGTTGCCATAAAGCCAACACTTGCAATAGTGAAAATGAGTTTTGCTCCACTTGTCCCAGATTGGGAAACTCATTTAATATAACCCATCCCATATGTCCAATGCCCCCCTGTCCAATGCCAAGCCTGAATATCACACCAGTATGAGAAATCTAGCAAAATTCTAGGAAACGTCGGCAGACCTTGATGTCCAGAAATCCCCTGACTTTCCCTGAAATTTTCACGAATTTTACCAATTTCCCTGAGTTTCCCTGACTTTCCAGAAAGTGAGAACCCTACATTTGCAATTTTTTTTTAAAATTTGTACGCATGTATTTTTTGCACAACTCTTAGGTTATACAGGACCTAGAGTACTATTTGTTATTGATTCTGCAATGTAACTGATGACAATGCTTTTGGTTTAGACATCTTCACATAGCCATTCCAAAACTGAGCTGCAGTGCTAAGAATAGTTAATTTTTCACATCAGCTTACGCTGTTGCCCAGCTGCAACTCTCTGAGTGCTAAATTTTCGAGATATCCTGGCCCTTGAAAAATGTTACGTAACGCGAGGATAAAAACCCATGGACCCCCTGTAACAGTTCGTAACACTTTCACGAGGACCCATGTAGTATAAAAAAATGCTCACTCTATCTCTCTCTTTCACATATATTTTTTGTTTACGAAATTTAAAAAAATTATTTACATCCGGAGTTACTTTTGAAATTTATGCCAAAGCTCGCGCAGGCTCCGTGACCTTTAAACCCTGGATTTGGAGAATGGAAAAATGCTATGGAAGCATGAAATGAGGAAATGATCATGCGTTCCTGCACTCCTTCAAAACACGGCTCCAAGGGTGCTGTCACTCCCACAATGGGAATGGTAGAGCCCTTTAATAATCAACCAGGAGAACATGCCATCTGCTTTAAAATAAAACTTAAACATCATTACAAAAATGCAAATCAAGTTGAAGTTGTCAACTGCCAGATGCCAAGCTTATTACCATAATAAAGAAGCGACATCAATGCAATGAACGGTTTGCAAAACCCTCATACAGCCATTCCATACATGTACTGTATGTTAACTGAAAAATTCCTCACTCTACACCACCCTAAAGTCAATTAAATTTACGCAAAGAACCATTTCAGGATTCCCACATTTTTTCGAGAACGAAATTTTAATTTGAAATTTTTCCATGACCATGAAAAATCAACATTTCGTTATTATACTTTATTTTTACTTTGCAAAGATATTTATTTCTAGTAAAATAAAAAAAATAAAAAAAAAAATGGTAAAAAATTGGTACGTGAACATTTGAAAACATTTGTAACTTTAACAAAAACTTAGTTGGAAGAGTAGGCTAACTTTTCATATCATGATTTTACAAGTTTATGTGCAAACTTTTGTCAGTATAATTTTGATCATAAAAATTCCAGGTCAAATTTTATATCTTCCCTGACTTTCCAAGCCTTTTCCCTGACCTTCTTAAATTCCCCGACTTTCCAGGCAGTTCATTGCAATGAACCTTGACACGTTCCCAGTTCTCTAGGTTGAATTTCTACAGAATCAAGTTCTCCAGAAAAACTTAATTCCTGAATAATCCCGATAAACAACAGTTAGCCAGACTGCTAACCCAGAATTCCTGTTTTATGTTAATGCAGATTTTACCCAATTTCATGGCGTGACAGCTTGAATGTAGCAAAACTCAACGCTAGCCATGAGCTTTGCGTAGTTTTGTTGACGTTAGATAGGTGGTGAAATAGCGGCACGCAGGTTCCGGGCATTGCGGCGTAAGGTTCAAAAGCTCCCGGCCTACTTATTCAGGAAAAGAAAAGAGGAAAAAATCAATGATTTGAATGTGAAAATCAGTCTCTGCTCTTTGGCATTACTAGCTGGCATGAATCCAGATGCGAGGCAACAACAATCAATTTTACGATGTCCGTAGCCTTCGCCATATCAATCCATATCGACACAATAGCAAAATGCCTCTATTAGCAAAAATGGCACACCTAGAGTTTAACGCACCACCAGAGGCCCATTTAGCAGCCTACAAACTGACACTCGGCTCGGGATTAATTTGTAAATGACAACGTCGGATGTGCTTGAGAGTGACTGTGACACAGCGCCCTCGTGGGTCTTTCGGTATTCAAAAAGATACAAATCTCTGGCTTGCTTCAGGCACTCTAGAGAGTCTGGGTCCTGCAGGCTAAGCCATTAAAAGTTCGTCTCATTTTTAACGTGAAATTAATTCATTTAGATACCATCGGAGAGACCGAGCTCATTTTTTAACCTGCAGCAGCTTTAGCGTGTCACACACCACTGCAAAAGATATTTTTTAATAAATGGTAATTTAGAGATCAGAATAATGTCTCCTGATATAAGAAAATGCACTTGTTCTCAGTCATAATACAATTTTCGTTTTCAAGCTGTCTAGCCTAGCCTATACGTGCCGTATGAAATCAATAGTGTAGTCTAATAAAGGACCAATATTCGACTTTCACAACAATGTGAAACCAACTATTGAAATACGAAACTCACACGCATTCCGAAACCAACTTGTAAGTTGGCCTGCCCACACATTCTAATAACCAATAATCGCTATATTTCAGCAGTAGGCCTACTATGAAAGTCTGAAACTTGGCACCGGCATCATCAAAGCGTATATCCGCTACTGCTGAAGTAAATAAATGAGACAATTAGCTAATTGCGCATTGCTGATTACCACTTATCGTTTTGTTCAACAAATTTAAAAAGAATAGTGCTGACTTGATAGTTTGATTTGAATATGTTGTTTTTACTGTTGTTTATAAACTTAATCAATCAGTATAAGGCAAATAACGCCACTGAGATGCGGGTAATTTTGGCATTGATAAGCCATTGATGGAAACAGATAAGCGTTGACTCGTACGTGTACATAATGCCATATAGCGATACAAAACGAAAACTATATTACGGAGAAACAAGCTGGATTTGAGCAAGATGTGTGAACGTCACATCAGATGCATGGCATGAGGATTCATGGTAGCTGTGAGAACCATAATCGTACGTGTGTCACTGCCGTCATCATGGTTACAGACACCGAAGACGCGTGATGCATGTACACGTCTAAGTACAGATTAACGCAGTCGGCTTATATATTATTAATCCAGTTAACGTCTGAGTGGGTTTCCAAACCGTCATGACAATTCAGCATGCAGTGCAACATGATCAGTATAAGTGCAGAAAGATGCAACCAGAAAACGTGCAAAATTCCAGCACTATTCTGGCACGCGTCATGATGCGTGCAAACAACATCATATCCAGTACATAATCCACATTGATCCTCAATTCAATTCAACTCAGTACCCTACTATCAGTAAATGAATACCGTGTGGTAGGGGGGTGCAATCCATCAACCCAATTTAATCGGCAATTACTGCCGCATTAGGGTGGATACAACCACCATCATTGTAAA